>JZKD02S0069308.1:316163-336041 GCA_000966675.3 Picea glauca
AAATGTTGTTTGTGTTATTTAATTTAAAACAACGAGGCAATGACATTGTTTTATTAGTAAATCAAATTGGACTATTAGATCACGTGCCATGTGGAGCAGAGTTTGTTATGAACTTGAATTCTTCTTCTTGGGGGGTGTCGTACTAAGTTCAAAACAAATCGTTTTTCCCTCACGCATTCTACAAAACGGAGCTCTGAAGAACCCTGAATTTCTCCCAAATGGTTGAGAAATCCAAAAATTCACTTGCGAGTTACCTAATTGCCTTCGTTCTCAAGAAAACCCACATTTTATATTTTTCTAATTCGCCTCGGTTTTCTCAGAAAATGCGTTTTAAAATCATGTATTTTAATAATTACGCATTTCTGACAATTACCTCAGCGAAGCTGAATGAAAAAAATGGGTTGTCTCCTGCTGTGGTAAACTTTCTAGAGCTTGTCTCTCACAGAGAAGTTCATATCGATGGTCATCAAAATTCACAGTATTGCTATGATTCAAGCCAAGGATTGAGATAGAAGATTATTGCGGTCGTAGTTGGATTGTGAACAGAAAACAAAGGGTTTGTAATTCAATTAATCACAGTTTTAGCTTCATTTTGTTTTTTATTATTTCCTAATGCCATTATTTTTTTATTGTTTGCAGATATGCAAATTTATTCAATCATTGTTACAGCAAAAAAAAACGTCATTGTTTCAGCATGATTTTTTTTTTACTGTAACAACATGTAAAAGTTTCGTTGTAACAACATGCTATAACAGCATGTAAAATTTTCCCTGTAAGAGCTTGTAAAATTTCACTGTAACAACATGTAAATTTTTTGTTGTATCAGCATGTAAAATTTCACTGTAACAACATGTTGTAACAGCATGTAAAATTTCACTGTAACAACATGTTGTAACAGCATGTAAAATTTTTGTTGTAACATCATGTAAAATTTCATTTTCTTTTTATTCATCTAATTTTTTTTATTGTGTTTATTTGCAGGTCAAAGGATGGACAAAAAAAAACATTCATTCTTGAAATCAATTTAGGCATCCTATTTTCTGATCCTCGCGATTGCACGAAGCACGGAGGAGAGCATACTTATTTAAAAACAAATTAGAGCAAAAATGTTGTTTTATTCGTTAGCATACCTACTCTATGCTAATTAGAATTAAAATTTGGTTACGTGTAGACAAACTCCAATGGAGACAAGCACGCAATAGTAACAAAAATATATTCATGTGCAATTTTTCAAATGAAAGATAGAAATTTACAAGAATAAACAAATTTTGTTGTTGTAACATCAAACTAACTAAGGAATAAAATTTATCTATTCGAGTGCTTACCTAGAACCATTGCTCGATAATGCTTTCATAGGCACGTTTTTCCTCGCTCAGATCTTGTTGTAACTCCTCTTCATATTCCTCAATCTCCTGCTTGAATGTTTTTTCATCATATAATGCGTAGGAGTCTTCAGATCTTGAATCCTCGTCTGTTGTTGGAGGAGTGTTTGAATCTTTAATTGTTGTCAAGATCTCATCTTCCTGAGAAGAGGAGATCTCAACATTCACGAGGATCTGAGTGAGTAGTTCCAAGATGACACTCATTGTTAAAACATATTGAAAAAGGGGTTCTTACAACACCCAAATAAATAAATAAAAATTGAAAATCATACTTGCTGAAACACATACCCTCCACAGTTGCAGAAAACACACTTGCTACAATTGAAATTCACAGTTGCGTAAATTGCAGGAATTGAAACACACTGTTGTTGGGGAAAAACACCCTACAGACTAGCAAATAGAGTTCAAACTTTGCATGTAGATATGACCGAATAAAAATTACTTTCTACCTTCATCCCTAGATTTAAATCTCCTTTTCTTAGTAAATGCATGGAAAGATCAACCTACCTCGTTACCAGTGTTTGATGTCGATCCTCCGTTGTGCTTGATTACTTGTTCGCAATACTCCATCCAAAGTTGACCTGTATTCAAGACAAGCAACAAATATGCATGCATACTACTTATATACTAACGGGTTAGAAATCAAACATATACTGATCAAACTATAAACAGTTCATGAATTGGGATGGGAAAAGCATTTTCTTTATTACTTAGAATGAGTCAACTTACAAAAGTTGAGACCGACCACTGCTCCTTGAACCTGATCCTAGGCTCCTCTTCTTCTATCCTTCAACTGCTTTGCTTTGAATCTCCTTTGGCATTAGGAAAGGCTAAAGGGTTGGGACAATGGGAATACGTAAATGGGCAGAGTTTCTTTGCTATATTTTTCATTTTTCCAAATGGGACCCCTACCCCTTCTTTTATAGGCTAGAAGGAGCTAGGTATTTGGACGAACCCTCGGTCATGCATGGCCGGGAGTTTCAGTTAACTCACCCATAGCTTTTTTTTCTGTCGACAAATTTCCTTTTTTCCTTCTTTTGTCGGTCCATGCGGGCTGTTTTGGGTCAGCCAGCGTGTACACGCATGCAGTAATGGATTAGGGCACGTGGGCCTTTATTCAAGAGGATTTTCAAAGAGTTGTTCAGCATTGTTTTGGCAAATAAGGGATATGAGTTGGCCGGATGCCAGGTAAGCATGCGTGGTGCAATTTAGGGTTATAATAGATGCCCCCTAATGTGTGAGGTTAGAAGAGCATCTGATGGCCGAAATACATTACCAATCTTTACTGATGTGCCGAACGATTGAGCCCAAGGATCAGGAACCGGGAGGTGTCATCTGCAAAATAACAAATGTCTCACTGAGGCGGCCATACCCATGCTCGGGATAAAATAGAACCATGTCTACCAATCAAATACACTGTAGATCCATGTCAAACAACTATAAAGAGTAGCCGCGAACAATACACAGCGGAGCTACATCTCAAAATCAGAAAGATATACATATAGAGTATCCATCTTCCAGAAGCTGATTCGGCCTGATGGCTGGAGATGAGATCTCCAGAGCTCGAGCAACAACTTCAAAATATTCAAAAATCAGGTAGGAGTGTAATATGAGTGTACGACTACACTACCCAGAGGTCTTCGATGGCTCGGCGGTCATGGACTTGATAATCTTGATGATCGGACTGAAGGCTTCAGTGATTTTGAACAAAGACTTGATTGGATGTTCAGGATGGTCGGGTATGCAGACAAGAGAAATATTGCAGAGGGGCTAACTTAGGCTTAGTGACAAACTTCCCTTGGACAATAGCACGATAAATGATGATACTCAGGAAACATGTATGTTAATCATAAGTCTATGAAGCAGGAGGCACCACAAACTCTCCATATGTTTGGAAGGATAACCAAACGGTGGAGGAAACCACTCTAGATAGTGAGAAAATCTTCCTAAGGTCATACTACATCCCATAGTCTGATGAACAAACAGACAGATGTGCTTTATCCAAGGGAGACTCATTATGCTGCCAATAAAGAAAATACTTTTCCCTTCCTCTTTTTGGGGTATATTTGATTTTTTTGTTCTTTTCAATAATTGTGGAAAAATAATAAAGGAATATTACGTTACAAGGGAGGAACGAGTGTTGCAAACATACAAGCTCAAGGCACAAGGACAAGACTTATGTTCTAGTAAAATGATACACGAAAAAAATCTTCCAGGGGCCAAAGGTGTTAATACGCAGAAGCAAATTGTTACAAGGCCGGTGTATAAGGTATGCAAACGCAGTTAACAAAACACACAACGGTAACGTCCTTCGATGTAAGTTTAACGAGCCCAAAGAAGGTAAGCTCGGTGGTTTTTCATATTTAGAGAGTCTGAAAAAACATAAAAGGAGACTCCATTGGGATATCTTTTTCGAAGATAGTCTAGTCAGTTCAAAAAAGGGTAAACTAGCACCGATTATACGTCGATTCAAAACCATTTTAACGAGTGTGACAAGGACAAGATCACTAAGCTATTTTTTCATTTTTAAGGAGTCTGAAAAAAGCTTAACTATGGACTCCGTCAGGAATGTTCTTTTGGACCAATTTAACGAGTGTGAAAGAATAAGGTCACTCAGCAATCTTTTCAATTTTAGGGAGTCTGAAAAGAGCTTAACTATGGACTTCGTGGGGGTTCCTTTTTCGTAAGTTTTAGTCCCTCAGGCCCGAAAAAGGGATAAAATTATACATGAGAGTACTCTTCTACAGAGCTGGAGTTCCATAGAGTATACCTTTGTTCATACAGTGGACCATTTGGACCGAAAAATGGGTAAACTACCGTTGGACAGACGTGACTTCAAATTTCAATTTAACAAACATGAAAGGCCACAAGATTGCTCAGCAATCTTTTCATGTTTAGAGGGTCCGAAAAGGGCTTAAAAGAAGACCCGTAGAGGTTACTTTTCTTAATTAATATGGATGATATCGAAAATCATAAATGCAGTCTCGCCAGATGTTTCTTTTGGATCTCAAAGCGAGCTTGAAAAACAACAAAGTTAGCTCATGACAGATTCTTTGTGGGTCGATGCCTGACATCTCCTCGGGGGAGCTGTATGCTCCGACGAAAACATTGTCTATGATGCCAGGGGTTTTGGAGATATTGATAGGTATCGTTTCAACAATGGTTTCCATATTACCCTCAGCATATATCTTGTGTGTAGCTAAGGGATTAGTATGACAAGACCTATCTCCAGTCATAGTCACGGTGAATTCTCCTGCTTCAATTTAGATTAACTCTGGGAGGAAATATGATATGTGATGAAGATCTTCTCAAGGTTTGTCTGGACTATTCATTGCTTCGATTACTGCTTCATCAGAGGGCAAGACTAAGTCTAACAAATCAGTGTTAGCGAGAGAACCATGAGCCCAAATAGGCTCTAGAAGTGGATCTAACTCTTGTGCAGGAGTTGGATCAGTGTTAGCTGAAGCTTGCTGGACTAAAGAGCACCCTACTTCAGCGACAGACAAGGGCATGGACATACCCAGGTTCCCTGCCTCATCCATCATGGCCGATGGGGAAGGAAGTATCCACAGATCATCGAAGTAAGTCATGTGGGACAATGAAACTTGAAAAATATCAACCTTATGGTGATTGGATATAAACTTGATATCGCCTTGAGGGGGCGGGTAATCAAAGGTCCCCATCAAATATGGGCACAAACCAACCCCTACGTTGACGACACCTGGTTGAGGATTATCAATCATCTGGATCGTGGATGCCCCCAATGCAGGGTCAGGTCTAGAGAAAGACAATTAATCGATGGTCACTATCTGGCCCTCATGTGGAAACAACAAGACTCGAAAAATTGTAGCAACCACAGCTTGCATGGCATAAGTCCAACTCCTTCCTAACAAGAGGTTATAGTCGAGGGGAGCATCGACTACCTCTACCTCGACACACACGGTCTTTCCTCCTAACTGCACGGGGAAAGAAGGAATGATACCATGTGGTCGGAACGAACGACCATCGAAAGCGGTGAGGAGAGTAGGTGATGGAGACAAAACAGGCTGGCCAACGACCTTCCAACATGCCAACGACATAACGCATGTCAAGGCGCCCTCATCAACCACCGTGCGGAAAATATTCTGAGTAAAGGTTTTCGTGGGATAAGCCACTACTATCTGAAATGCTACGTGGTAAGGCAGACGAGGTTTTAAGTCGATTGTATCTAACATGATGGTACCCGGATTACAAGTCTCAGTAGAGCCCAAAGTGGTTAACAAGGCTTTCCTCTGAGAAGGGCAGCTTTGGAGGACCTCCAAAGCAGACATCGCACAAGGGGTTTGTGATAAATCCTCCACCACAGAGTAGTTCTGGGCGGCTCTTGCATTTGGATTATGAGAAGATTGTTTAAATGTACCTTTTGGAATGCTTCATTGTTTCTCCCAACGTCTTCTCAATCTGTAGAGGAAGAGATGGGAGGTCAACTTCTTTACCTTTCTCAAAAGCGCTTGGTTTACTATAGTCATGCGCTCTAGTCGATATAAAATCATCACCCCTAACCATATATATGTTCGCGGAAGCGGGGTTGTTTGGAGGCGAGCAGGTTTCTTGGTTGCCCCCTTCCGTGCTTGCAGAGGCTTGAGTTGGATTTTTCCCATGTTGAAATGGATTGGTCAACACAGCAGGTTGTTGTTGCGTCACAAACTTTTGGGCTTCTACAAGCCGAGGACATAGATGGGTCGGGTGGTCTTCCGCACACAAGTTGCATGGATACCTCATCTTCCGTCTCTCAGTGTTGTCCCCATCAGCATTATCAGTGGGTTTCTTATCCCCCTTACCCTTCTTTTGTTGTTTTTTCTTCCCTTCAGGTTGTTGGGTGGCATTTGGGTTAGTCGAATACACTGTGTGTACTTCCGACGTTTTGGTAGGGGGAGCAGCCAAAGCAGTAGTTTGGTTGGCCACTATGTGTTGTATAGATAATTGCTACAACTGCTTCATCAATTTCTCAGTGGGCTTTGTTTGTGCTGAACCAACAATACCATCGGCATGTGGTCCAACTCTCTGTCTAGTTTTATCCAGTATTGAACATGGCACATCTGGCAAGATGTTGTATAATAAACTAGATTGAGAATAGATGAGATCAAATTGTTGAACCCTCATGATGGCATCTTCTTCAGAGAAAACTCCTGACGTCGCAATGTCTTTGGATAACTGCGGGACCAAAGACTTAAGGAACCACTCAAGCAGGAATGTTGTTGGAACTGGTACCTTGATTAAACTCTTCCGGCGTCTCCATTCTCAGATGTGATCAGAGATATGGTCCGTTGTTGTCTATTCGAAATTAGCAAGCAGCTATGTGCCAACGTTGTATCTCACAGGTAACTGGAAATGGTTAAGGAAATCCATCGCCAGTTCGCCAAAAGAAGAGTATCTTGAGCGATCGAGCTCAATGTACCATTTCGCGGCACTCCCAATGAGAGTACGTTGAAACAATCGCAACTGTACGGAGTCATCTTTCAATGAGTTAGATGAGCACCAAAGATGAAAGGTAGTCACATGATCTCATGGATCTTCGTTAGGCTTGGATTCAAACTTTGGAATGTCCGGAGGCAACTTCATCGGCATAGGAGGCCAACGCGGATCGTGACAAATAGGGTCGTTCAACAACCATGTCAAATCTGGAAAGTGTAAAGTTTCCAAGAAAGGTAGTTTAGGTTGTTGTTGATAACCTGGGAAAAAGGGTCTTGGAGTTTGAATGGCACCGGGTTGCCAGGAAAATTTTGGCTGCTGGCCCAGATTTTGGTAGAAACCATGGCCCTGGCCAACGTAAGGATTTTGCATATGTGGAGACATCATCAGTTGATTTTCCAAATAGGACATAGATTGTTGGGCATGCATTATATTCAAAGGACTTTGGGAAGGATTACCCCATGCTGGTCTCGTGGGGATAGGCATAGTAGTTTGTCCAGGGTTCCATTGATTGTGGAAAGAATTGCCCCAGATCGGCATTCCGGAGGAGGGAACGGATCCTTGCCCTGAATTCCAAGGTCCTGCTAGGTTTGCCCCCTATGCAGGAATAGTACCCTGTATAGGAGTAGATTGTCCAAAAATGGGGTTGCCCTCAGTTGGGAAAGTGGTTGACGAGAAGGTGTTGTTACCAAATGTTCCATTCCAAGAAAATGGTGTCGAACCTACTGGCATATTATGCGAAGGTGTTCCTTGACTCCCTGCTCCAAATAAACTATTGTGTGTAGGTTGCCCGATGGATTGTTGATGCGAGCCACCGAGTGAAGGGGAAGAAGGAGGGATATGACCTCGTTCATAAGGAAAAACGTTAAAAGGGATAGGAGTTCCCCCCATGTGACCTTGCAGAGGAGCGCTAGAGCTCCCTGCCCCCAGACCCAAAGTCTGTAAAGTGGAGTAGGAAAGTACAGGACTTGTACCCGAACTAGGCATACCGTATGAGAACGGAGGGCCTGTCGCACTAGGTGTGAAAGGGGTTGTGGCCGCCGCCAAAGACGGGTTCGGACCACTCTACGAAGTAGTTGCGGTCGAGACCATGGTGACTCAGACCATCAACGGTGGGTTAGGAGATGAAAGATATCCTGTGGTGACAACCGTGGTGGGAATTGAAGAATTCCCAGAAGGAGTAACAACATTTGTTTCCATTGTTGTGTGTGACACTGTCTAGCGCTCGTGAAATTGAATTGGTACAATAAAAGGTGCCAAGAAATCAGTGGTTGGGGTTTCAACCGGGCTAAGAGCAGTTGCTTCAAGGTCCAAAATGGTCGATTCCTCTGGGGGTTTTTCGGGCACAATGGTTTGTAACCTGGTCACTTCAAAAGACCCTTGTTGGTCTAGCTTCCACCTTAAAGGTGGCGGGGGTGGCTCCAATGTAACCGGCGGCAGGCCAAGAAACCTTCGTGACTGGCGGAGCTTGGGATCCTCCACTGTGTGAGAATATCCAAGACACTCTAAGGTAGTCTAAACTCTCAAAAGTAACACCCACTACAAAAGAATCCCTAGAAGATAAGACAAGCAAACACTAAATTAATTGGAAGAACAGTTACAACAACCAACACTAGAGCAACTTACCGGTGCAAGTGCAACTTGAACATGGAAGCACCCTTCAGGTATACTTTGCAAACCGTGGCCCGATTTTTTTCCTAGGTACCGCAGCATACCCTCGCAGTCACCTGTGTATGTCCCTAACAAAGATTGGCAACTAGGTTTCCAGCACGCGAACAGTCACCAGGTGGGTATAGTCGAAACTCGGGTAGACCACAATGAGCAGGGTATCGAGCCTGAAACCTGTCAAGGGTATCAAGAGAAAATGGTCCGGAAGGCAACTAAGGACCTCGAATGGATTTGAGACCCACGAAGCCGTGTGGCAAATGCAAACAACGAAATCCCAAAACAAACCCTCTATATGTGTTCTCCACTATGATTGGTTCGGCTTTGGAGGGGTTATCTCTGCTACCTTTCCACATGCGACCTCGTATTTATCCCCTGTGTTAGAGGGGGGTCCCAGATAACTTTCATGAAATTGGACTTAGACACTCCCTATCTCAGAATCCAATGTTTGATTTTGAATGGCCTTGAAGAGTTTCCTCTCCAACCTAATCCAAGGCCCTAGTCCTGAACTAGTTTGTGAACCCTACAAACATAAAAGTCTAGTAGATTTTAAATTTAGCATTATTTTTATGGCGTTGTCTTACATCAAGGGGTATGAGGGTGAAACTAATGATGTGTAAAAGACTAAAGAAAAAAAATGAATAAAAAAGATGGAAACAAAACTTTTACTGAATGCAAAATTTCGACAACTTTTCAAAAAATATTTTTAATTTTTCTAAGATTTTGGACAGCAAACTCAAAGGAATTTCACTCGACTACGAGCTACTTATGATCTAAGTGAACTACAAAAACTTATGAGATAAAAGACTTTTCCCTAGCCTAATAATGCAGAAACACACTTTTCAACCAAACAAGAAAATGAAAAGAATTTTTTTATTTATTTAAATGCTAGTAAAGCAAGAAAGGAAAAATACCAACAAGAAAAAACCAAGAAAAACAATTATGGCCTAATCGTAGATCGCAAAGAATCAGATTTAAAAAATCACACAATAGTAATTGTAAAAACAATGACTCTCACACTTGTCTAAAAACTGTAAATTTTTTTATCTTTCTGACAACATTTTAAATGAGAAAAAGCAAGCTAAGGGTAAAATTAATCCTAAGCTATTGACTGTTCAAACAGATATTCAAACACCTGAGAGGAATAATTCTTATCAAGGGAAAGGATGACTGCCTTACCCTTAACAAAAATTATCTTGTACAAGCACGTGACTGTTACTCAAACAGCACGTGTGCGAACGCGCGCTGAACAGAGACAGAGGGCGTGTACACGCAGGCTGACCTTGTACAGGCCGCGTGTATATCTAAACTCTAAGAAAAAATGAAAACAGACAGACCAAACCAGGAAGAGACCATTGATATTGATAACCAGGATCCCTTGAAGGCTTGGATATTCTTTCTAACAGAAAAACAAATAATGCAAGGAAAAAATAATAAGGCAAAAAAAATCTGAGATAGGACTGTTAGCAAACAAGACTCAAACAGAATTCCAGAAAACCCCTTGAGAATGTGTGATTCTGACAGGGAAGAGGAGGGTTGCCTCTGAGGTTCTCTGAACTCTACACGCTATTGCTACCTCTATAGCTAACGTTCACACGCTGGTTGTAAGAGGATAGGGCGTGGGTACATGCGTGCAGACCTTGTGCAGGCCGTGTGTACCTCTATGGGTCCCGAAAAACATAGTCAAGAAAAAGTCAGGGAAATCTGGTATGGAAAACTAGACTCCCTGCTAGCTCAGACTTTACAGAAACAAAAAGAAAAGACAGGCAAGAAAAACTAGTCTTTAAACTACCCAAAAACTAAATGAAATTCCAGGAACCCTAGAGAGTTCTCCCCAGTATGGTGGCCAATTCTGTTGTTGGGGAAAAACACCCTACGAACTAGCAAATAGAGTTCAGACTTTACATGCAGATATGACCGAATAAAAATTACTTTCTACCTTCATCCCTAGATTTAAATCCCCTTTTCTTAGTAAATGCATGGAAAGATCAACCTACCTCGTTACCGACATTTGATGTCGATCCTCCGTTGTGCTTGATTAATTGTTCGCAATACTCCTTCCAAAGCTGACCTGCATTCAAGACAAGCAACAACTATGCATGCATACTACTTATATACTAACGGGTTAGAAATCAAACATATACTGATCAAACTATAAACAGTTCATGAATTGGGACGGGAAAAGCATTTTCTTTATTACTTAGAATGAGTCAACTTACAAAAGTTGAGACCGGCCATCGCTCCTTGAACCTGATCCTGGGCTCCTCTTCTTCTGTCCTTCAATTGCTTTGCTTTGAATCTCCTTTGGCATTAGGAAAGGCTAAAGGGCTGGGACAATGGGAATACGTAAATGGGTAGAGTTTCTTTGCTATATTTTTCATTTTTCCAAATGGGACTCCTACCCCTTCTTTTATAGGCTAGAAGGAGCTAGGTATTTGGACGAACTCTCGGCCATGCATGGCCGGGAGTTTCAGTTAACTCACCAATAGCTTTTTGTTTCGTCGGAAACTTTCCTTTTTTCATGCTTTTGTCGGTCCATGCGGGTTGTTTTGGGTCAGCCAGCGTGTACATGCATGCAGTAATGGATTAGGGCACGTGGGCCTTTATTCAAGAGAATTTTCAAAGAGTTGTTCAACAGTGTTTTGGCAAAGAAGGGATATGAGTTGGCCTGATGCCAGGTAAGCATGCGTGGTGCAATTTAGGGTTATAACACACACCCTACATGCCCTTACCCATATTTCACCTCAGAGTTAGGAGCGTGACTAATCACACTTGCATGAAAATTCAAACTAAACCTCAATCCATTGTGCTTCCCTGGCAACGACGCCAAAATGTTAGGCGGAAATATTGTTGTTTAATTCCGTTGTAGTACTTTCCCAACTATTTAATTTGTCAATCCGAGGTTTGTAGGCTTACGAAGCACATGCAATATATATGAAAGACTGAAGTAGAACTAATCTAATCTAATCTGCTGAAATGAAACTAATCTAGGAAAGCATCGAAAGACTAACTAGGAAAGCAGGAAATTGCATAAGGGAAAAACAATACAACATGTGAAGAGTTGAACGACAAATGACATATGTGAGCTCACACAATATATCAATCTCAAATTATATTACAAGAGTCAAATGACAAAGCATGAAAGAATAACAAAGCTAAGAATCAAAGCATAGAATCCCCTTCTCCTAATTACAATACTAAATTACGAATTACATGATCTCTCACTCTAAATAACATGATCTCTTCCCCAATTATGAATAGCATGATTTCTCCCCCCCTTCACGAAGAGAGAGAACTCTCTTATATACATGAAAGTCTTGAAGAGTGTCATAATTACAGATCCACTATTCTCTCAATTTATTCCTTCAAATCCTCCACTCATATCTTGGATAAGATATCCTATCAAAATCTCCATGATCTTCTCCTTTGAATATGATTGAATGATTGTCCCAAATATTCTTCAAATCTTCAAAGCTTGAAGATGAAATTCGAATTTGAGGCTAGGTGGTAGTATTTGACTTTGTTGAAATCTTCACATATGCCTCCACGCATCATCAAACTCATCCAACCTTGATAAATAATGAAAATATGTCATTTTTCTAATATTTAATCATAAATTCACTTATAATACTGAAATGAATACAATGGAAAATAATAAGGAGAAACCCACATATATTTATGAAAATGGTATGATGGAAGGCTAATGGGTCGATGGAATGTAAGGAATAATGAAGGGAAAGGCGGATGAAAATAGGACATTTCTGAGGCCCAACAGGGTTGTAAATCCTCTTATTCCCCAAGGCAAGTAACCTAGCGAGGGTTTAAATCTAAGGGGTGTATATCCTTATACTTCCTTAGAAAACCCTTGCAAAATAATAATTCTATGCTTAAAATTATGGTGGAGATAAAGTAGGCATGTATGCACTTATACTCCCTATCTAGCCTTATCAAAAATCAACCTTGAGCTTGAATTACAAATGATATAAATAAGTAAAATACCTTACCAATCCAAATAGCAACAAGATAAAACATAAGATGCCAAGATAAACCACCACAATAGCTAGAAAAATACCTCCAAGAGCTAGTGCATCATCATCATGTACTCCATAACCAAATAAAGCACCATACCATGGCACAAGAGAACAAAAATCTTCAAGGGTAGCGAAAATTTTAGTCCTTATCTCTTCACAATGGGAGAGTTATGATTCAAAATGAGACTTCATGATCTCTATTTATACAAAATGTTTATCACATAGTTTGTCCACTTAGCAAGGGTAAAACATAAGATAAGGGGTCGAAAACCCTTATATTACCACTTGCATGAAAATACTATTAAACAATCCATCTTAAAAATCACTTTTACACAAAAGTAACCCTAGAATAAGGTGATGTCACCCCTTTAGGGGACGTTTTGGCACTTTGAAGAAGTCGTTGGGGTAGTAGATGCATGGCTAGGCCTCCAATGGCCACTTGTCACTCATATAAATCCTCTCTTGATGGTCTTCAAGATTTCATCCTTCAAAACGTGCCACATGTCATCTTGCAACACCTTCACCACCAAACCCTATCCCTCTAGGTGACGTCAAGCCTCTAAAAGTGATGTTTTGCCTCTCCTAGGAAACAAATTTGGCATGTGAGGGCTAGGTCATGTCATCCATGATGTCTTCTAGGCCTCCAAAGGAAATTCACCGTGATCTGACATGTGGGCCCATGGCATCCAACCTATGGGATTCAAGCCCCATGGAAGCGCAAGCTAGGCTTGTTCTTCCAAAACTGTCCACTAGCTAGGTCTCGCAAAGACAAATAAGCACACCCTCCAAAGATCTAAAGTCAAAATATCATGGTGAGTAAATCAAATCAATAAATGAGCCACCTAAGCATATGCATCAAATATTACCCAGTAAAACAACTAAGTGCTCAAAGACGTTATGCAACTTGCCAAGCTTGTGTATGGGAGGGTTGACGAGGTGTCCTATTGGGTAGATCTTTAACTAGGTCAAGGAGTGTTTCCCAAGTGATCATTCTATAATCCATGTGAATTATATGAAGTGGTTATGGATCAAGACTCACTGGGCATGGGGTTCATGACATACAAGGGGTTGTAGTGTCTCATTCATGGGTGCCTTTGTAGAGGGTGTGTGGCACCTTCGTTTGCAATGCACTTTTTCCAATCCCATCCTCTTGTCATTCTTCGTTTCTTTCATGTTTTAAAGAACGAGTTGAAGGACACTATCATGGCGTGGTGTCCAGATAATGACAATGTCACTCACAAATACCTTGCATAAATGAGAAGGATAACTCATGATGAGACCCCCTTTCTCTCAGGTTTGTAACTGAGAGCCACTACCCTTGCTTGGTGGCTAGATGATGGTAATGTCACACTGCTAGATACCCATGATCATTATAGTCTGGCTCATGATGATACCTCCTATCCTCCAACTAACCCTTTAAGTATTCACTATCATTTATTCTTGTAGGTCCCCCTTTTCTTACAGAGAAGCATTTCATTTCTTTCTCGGGGCATCCCTAGGTGAAGCATCTGGAAGGTCTATATATAGGTTTTTAATTTTTATAGCCAAAAACAATCCCTCTGGGTCTTCAACCCCTTCTTCCCATGGAATGAGGGACAACCCCTTTTTGGATCAATGTACCCTAAAATCCAAAGAGACAAGGAAATGGGGGGTTTTAGGTGATGGAAAGTGGTAAGTATGGCTCATAATGGTAAAATGGCTCTTCAAGGGAGTTCCTAGTATCAAACCCATTCCCGAGGGAGACCACTTACTAGGGCACAATGTCAACCACCAAGGTGAAATGGGGGAAAATGAATAATGTCCAAGCATATGTCATAAAATCTAAACAGTCTAAGATACAACATACTCAAAATGCCTCAAATATTGAAATGAAACTCACCATAATACATGACTTGTACCTCATGGAGCAAGGCCCAGTTCCTTTCGGAAGTCATCTCATGTGGTGGATGCACTGACAATAGATCAAATGTAGTGGCATAGTAGGCTTCTATATGTGCAATTGGACACTGTTGGTCATGTATTCTCTTGGCACTCCATATATGAAACCTGAGGGTCTCGAGACATGATCTCCTTAGTTATCCCACAAAATGGGGATAACATTCAACACCTACTTGGGGACATGTGCTCGTCGTAGAGTGCATAAGAACCACAACATCTCCTAGTAGACTTGTGCCTACAATGAAACAAGAAACCATAAAATTTAGGGTGGTTTTATCACCCTTTGTCCATATACATCAAAATAAATAAAAAATGAAAACTAATCTAGAAAATAAAATTTTAGCAATTTTTCAAAAATTTCTAAACTAAGCATGAAATCGATATGCAAGTACAGAAAAATGAAAAATGAAATGCATATAAAATAATATGAGAAATCAAGATGCAAATGCAAGGAAAACAATATTACCTACCTACTTACCTGGGGACCTTGGGGCCCTGAGGATCGGGCGGTAGATGATGTCAGGTGAATTCATACAACCAGTACAACCAATTGATCATCTCATCAAAGTATCTCCCCCTGTGCTTAATTATGTAAAACAACAAAGATGAGTCAAACACATAATAATCATGAGTATAAATACACATATAATCGATCATGAAATGAAACTCATGGAGAAGAGTGGTGTTGATGACAATTTTTGTCAACAGTACTTATACGACAAAGCGTTGCTAGGATACCCCTCTCATTTCGCAATTGCTTGTGCAATTCTTGTGCGCTCCCATTGAGTTGCTGCTACACTTTCAAGGAAGTTGTCTTTGGGATATCTTATCATTCAGGAGCATTTTATGATTATGGAAAAGTATTGATGATGTTCGTTGATCGATATATAGGTTACAACTTACTTAGATGAAGGTTGGTTTTCATGGTGCTTGAACATAAATGTCGTGGTTCCCGATCTATGATTCAAAAGGCTTGTCATCCCATTTCCCACTTCCTTAACCTTGTCATAATCACTGGATAACCTTCAAGTCCTTTCTCATGTATCTCTTTTCTTAAGTATGATATCATTACCATGCCTTTTGGGATATGACTTCGACCTCCTTTCATACTACAAAACTATACCATATTATCATGTCCATGACAATTTTAATATTTAAAGTAAAAATGGGTCTTTACTTATCTTTAAGGATGGATTAGTATTTGAAGCTCTATATGCCAAATACATACATTTCCTTTGTTTTATTACATAGAGGAATAATGTGTTTTTTGCTTAAGACATTTTAAGTTTATAATGGAAATAATTTATGCCAAAATCATAAGGTGCAAGGGATTTGGTGATACATTACTTATGGCTATGTAAGTTTGGGTTGTGCCCCAATTTTCCCAAATCCACGTGCCCTCTCACAATCCACCTTCAAAGATCCCTTCCCATGCCAAACAAGCCCCTACACAAGTTAGCTTGAATTCTTGAGTTCAATGCCATTATTGGAGTCAAGGAACACGTACTTGTAAACTTCCACAAGACAATCAAAGAAGCATTTGCATCGAAACAAAGAGAAAGCCTGGAAAGTCGGTTCTGGCCATGTTCTGGTTTTTTATCTCGAAATATACAGATGCCGAGTTGTGAAGCAGCAAACGGAGGTTGTTCAAATGATCAATAGATGGCAACTTAACATCTTTCAAACATTTCCTTTTGAGCGAACTACAACAGCATGCAGAGGACCAACGCAGGCAGACTTTACCATAGTTTCCTTAAGGAATCTCCATAAATCTTCTGAAGTGTTGGAGATTGTGAGGTATGATTCAGATCAGATGCTCTTAAGTGAAAGCTCAACCTGTGACCTTGCATATCACGTGAGTGGCAAGGTGAGGAAGCTAGATCTTGCCCAGTCTCGGGTTCAGGCCACTTTAACGAGAATTGATGCCATTGTGGGGAGGGGAAATTTCGTAGATGGATCTAAACAAGCCCTTGAATCTGAGGATTACGAGTCTGCTGCCAAATATGTAAAGACATTCTTGCAGCTTGATGCAAAGTATCGTGACTCTATTGCCACGGGTTCGGAGGGAGGTAAGGAGACTGCAACAGAGCAGAGAAATCAACTTCTTGAATCGAAGCAAAAGCTTGAGGGTGTAATCAAGAACAAGCAATTCAATGCAATTGAACAGTGGGATCATTCTAGTGTTCTGAGATTTATCAAGTTTTTCCCTCCTTTGGGTCTCGAGAAAGAAGACAGTGCGAGATATACATTTGAGGATAAAATTCTCTTTAGTGATATTGTTCTCTTACGAGCATGAAATCGAGTTAATATACCTCGTTTCTTTAAATCCGGTGGCAACTTATATTCAATCTGATGATGAAGTGTGGAAAGGCTAGGTCTCCTGTTATCCCTTTGCCAAAAATCATTTCTGCCCATGACTCTGCCTCTACCATGACTTCCTCGGCTAAAGAAACTCATTGTCTAAAAGAAAACTTAGATCATAATATAGAACAAGTGAGACTAATAAACCATCAATTAACTTTTTCTAAAGATAAAATCAAAACAATGACTCTTATTATTTAACACATAAGCATGCATGTCATTAATCCATTACTATGTATACAATAATCATAGTGATTCTGCCAATTAAAATCCAAAATTGTTATTATCTAGAGCATGGATATTTCATGATATTTAATGACATATGGGATGTGATTTAGATTTATAATGAATGAAAAGTGTTATTTATGAAAAGGAAATAAATTATTACTATTCTAAATAAGATCCATTCTTAACCAATCCATTTTAGTAATCACGCCATCTTCATACTCAAATGCAAGTCTCATTAATAATGCTCATTGTTCTAATTTAGAACTTTTGTTCAAATTACATGGTTTTTATAAAAATGTATTTGTTTTGGAACAAAACATGGAAAAATAAAATGATTTTGGGAAAACATGAGGGCTTTATAATTTGTGTAAAATGAAATTATGGAGGGAAATGATAATGATCAATGTTCTTTCCACATATAAATATCATCCATCAATCATTAACAAATGTGAACAATTCAAACCTAAAAATAAAACTCTATATTTTTGTCTTTTGTATTCTTGAGAGTTAAATTCACTAAAACAAATATATCAACAAATAGTTTGAAAACTTTTTTTTATAATTTCCTGGAGAAAGAATCAAATTAAAACTTTTGAAATTTATCCATTTGAACCATATTTTCCAAAATAGTATAACCATAATAACAGAATAAATTCAATCCAGGGTAGAAGAACTATTCCCATATTTATGTTGATATATACATTTTCCATATAAATTTTCAACTACCATAATTGTGTTTTATCAAAGAGTGGCTTCCCTTTAAAAATATTTTCAAAAGTGAGACTTGAAGCCAATATGCCAACCAAATACGACCCCAAAATATGGTGTTGACTTCACACGCAGGCTTGTCATTTCCAACCAACACTTCCAACAAGCAATTCTAAATGATGATAACAAAATTGTGGACACTAAAGTTAGGGTTATATCTTTGAATTCCAAAGTAAGAGGGCCGAGATAAGAGTGTAAGTCAAAACCCTAGGTTTCAAATTACTTTACAGCCATCTGTAAGAATGTGTATTGGGCCAATAATAGCATGATGTATATGAGAGAAAGCAATCGAAACACAACTGTATGGCCCAAAAATTGTCACAACAAAATGAACAAATATTACAGTGAGCCTTAAAAAATACTCAACATTTCTTCCAGAACAGATACAGAGACAGTGAAAAGGAGAAGGTTGGGGGTGCACTACATACTTCTGTTATATTTTGTTTTGAGGAAAAAATTCACAATCATAACAAGAAACCCACTGTTCTTAACAACAAGCCATAACCATAAAACCCAAACACAAACAACAATAATGAGGCTCTTTTTCTCATTCAAAAGATCTTTATTCCTTTAAACTCGACTATACAAGTTTAAATGAAAAACCCAGGTCGAGGGTCTCAGTGATGATCCTATTTATTTTGTATCAACTTTAAAACAAATAATTTACCATCCATAACATCTCAAAATCAATGCCCAACATAGATTCATTCTCATAACAAACACACAACATGCAAACAACTTGAGACAATATTTAAAATTTATTGGAACAAAGCAAGTCATCGATGTCAGAGAAGTAAAAAATTTCCATACCTATTGAAATAATCTAAATAGCCAAGAGAGATAAGCCCAATATCGTTATCCAACCACCAAAACCCTTGAATCTACAAACCCTCGACTAATCAACAATAAACCATTTCCAATAGGTAACAATGAAAAAGGTGGTATCCTTAGGAGGGAAAACTAATGGAGAGTGCATTAATTCTCCATCAACTCACCTCGCCTCAAAATTCACCAAAATTCACCAACCTTTCACGATACCCAACCCAAATTTACACGGTGGAAAACACTTAGTCGTCAGTTCAGACTCTAAATCGAGCTTTTGTACCACACATATTATGCTATAAAATTTTCAACCATAGCATGAATCAATGCTATATCAAATTCATAACTATTGTGAGTTGTCACCACTCTATATATCAACCATATCAACTTACCAATCAACCAACATGAAATATAATGCCCATAACATATATGAATTTAACTCTAAGTCAGGTTCATTCACACTTTGCATGTGACACCCTTGTATGATATATATATATATATATATATATATATATGGAATAAAGTTGACCATTTTTTTTTAAATATGTCACAAACCATATTAAAATCATACAACTTTAAAAACTTATGATCATAAGTGTTATAATTCTGGCGTGAAAGGCCTCTCACCCGTTTCCTTTCTTTTAATCATGAAGACAACATATTTAATGAAATATGAGGATAAGGAGTCTCATAAGAAACCATTTGTGCATATGTGAAGAATAGAATACTTCAGTGTATTTTAATTTAGGCATTTGTTTGTAGGCCGCATTTCTTTCTTGAAGAAAAAGGAGAAAAATCAACTTAATACAACTTTTCTAAGGGGTCCCACCTACTAGTTAGATAATATAGTAATAGAAATAGTATAGTGCATTGCAATCTTTTGCAAGAAAGATTCCTGTTGCGCAATTTTGCATCAACACATGTCTCAACAAATAATTAGCATAAAACGATGCATGATTAGGGGACAGACTGAAATAGGGGAATCCAATTGGGTTTTTGTTCCTCGAGTAGTTGGAGATCCCATCCCACACATCATGAGACACCAATAATGCTTGTAGGGAGTGTAGTTTGGAAACCTCTTGATAGTCTATGATATAAAACTTTTGATGGTATCTTATTGTTACAACATCTCTTGGATCTCATTTTAATCTTTGGTAGTCATCCATGATCACATCTATCAAGGGATATTCATCCCTCACCATTAGTTTTTCTTCTGATTCAATCCTGGTATA
>JZKD02S0069308.1:339633-350113 GCA_000966675.3 Picea glauca
ATAAAGTCACTTTATGACTTTAGAATATGTTCATGTTTATTTTTTATGTAAAGAAATATATCTCATATTCATAAGTGGAAATGATTTTTTTAATGAACAATGACATATAAGGAGGTAAAATCCTTTGTAATAAGTGCACCAGTTATTCATTGATAATATCATATGGTGTTAGTGTGTGTATCTTTATTTGAGCTTAGTTATGTGACTCAACCCTATCTAGGGTTTCTTCATTTAGTGATCTAGCTCATTTTGTAATATGATATCAGAGAAGGAAGCCATATCAAGAGTCTCAAGCCTTTGAAAGACAAGGTTTCCACTCTTGCGATTTTAGTAGTTTGAGAGCCACGAAGTGCTACAATTCAAGGGTATTTAGCAACGAGTTCATTGAGTTTTGAGTTTCTTTTAGCTGTGATTTAATGCAAGATCCTTCTTAATTTTCTGAACAAAGGAAACACGGGTTGTATTGCAGTTATATGACTGATCTCTCTCATATTTGTATTATCTACATCTTTGGTTCATGTAACCTTTATTTGCATCCATTGGTAATTATTTTCTACCAGTGAAAAATATTAGATCTGGTCAGTCATGGAGATGTTGTTAGAGAAGTACTCAGGTTTCAATTTTCCATATGTGAAAAGTGAATATCCATATGAAATTAATGAATAAAAACATTTAGGGAATTGTCAAAGGAACTGAGGAAACACTGACAGATCCAAACAAGTTGATAGAAATAAAACTAGTCCATGCCCACATCATTCATAAAATATCTAAAACTCGTGACATGTTTTTAGAAACCAAGGTTGTCATCATGTATGCTAAGTCTAGGGATTTGGAGTATGCTCGCAAATCATTTGAAGAATTATTGAAATAAAATGTGATATCGTGGAGTGTAATGATTGTAACGTTGCTAGAAGAATAAAAGAGAATCGTTGAAGGTGATAGCCAATCGAAACTTGCATTTTATGCAAGAAAAAACCACGGTAGATCAGTAAAATACAAAGAGAAAATATAATGCCACTATTGCAAGAAAATGGGTCATACAACTTGGAATCGTAGACAATGAGTCAATGATGTTATTTAGGTAAAGGTCAAATATAGACAACATATAACAAGTGTATCCATGATTGAAGATCCATCAAATGCTAACAGTGGTTAAGAATCTACTAAAGAAAAAGGATTTTATGCATTTTAGAAAGCCTATGCTTTGAAGACGGGAAGGGATAGGTTAACAACTCAAAATGGATTGTTTCCCAATTAGTTCAAAAGTTGTGGATCTAGGGAAAGATACCTCATTAGTTGGATACATGCATGTGGATTGAAGTCTACTAGTGAGGTTATGTGACAAGCATGTGGATTGTTTTCCCGTAATTGACTTCGGGAGATTCATGATTCAAGATTTCAGGGAGGTGGAATCAAGGAACTTGGGAATTCAACTCAGCAGCTACATCGTTACAATGGTTACGAGGCAGCCTGATGGAGCTCAAACTGGTCCAAGAACTGTGTTCAAAGAAGAATCTTCCAATTAGGGGGATTTTGAGGTCTAAAATGGGCCTCCTAAGAGATATAATAAAATATTACGAGTTTTTCATTTTATGGGGGAGGTATATTTACAACTCAACTTTTGCATTACAATCCATGTCATCATAGTTAAGTTAAATTGAAAAATTGTCTAGAAGTAAACTTAATAAAAAAACTTTTATTGATGTGACTATAAATAGAAGTGAGCTTTTCAAAAAAAGTCATTGTCCTTAAACAACTAATGTATGAGTCCTTTGTACTTGAATAAGTTGAGATAAAAAAATAAATCTAAATTCATAAATTATTAATTATATAATATATTACTTAAAATATAAACCCATACAGTAATATATAATTAAGATATTATATAAAAATCAAATACATAATATATTTCATTTTTTTTTTTAAATATATAATTTTTAATATATATATATATATAATAAAAATAATATTTATATTTAAAATTTTAAAAAATATACAATAAAAAAATACTTATCATGTCAACTCATCCCTGGGGGATGATATCATCCTCTAAAATGTGATTGGTTCCTTTAAAGTTGGTTTTGATAGTACATTTTTTGTTTTGAGACCCATTTTAGACCTCAAAATTCTCCTAATAAAAGATGTTATTGATTTTTAGTGTTCAATTTATGTGTTTTACATTCAGTATATGCATTTGATTTCAGTTTGTTTTAGCATTGTATGCCTTATGGGGGGGGTGTTATTAGAGATATAAGGATTACTATGTAATAAAGTCATTTTATGACTTTAGAATATGTTAATGTTTATTTTTTGTGTAAAACAATCTATCCCACATTCATAAGTGGAAATGATTTGCTTAATGAACAATGATATATAAGGAGGTAAACTCCTTTGTAATAAGTGCACTAGTTATTCATTGATAATAGCATATGGTATTATTATGAGTATCTTTCTTTGAGCTTAGTTATGTGACTCAAACCTAGCCAAGGTTTCCTCATTTAGTGATCTAGGTCATTTTGTAAAAGAAATCAATGTCCTTCTTCCATTTGATGTTATTGAGGATGTATGAAGAAAAATCCCGCAGTTGGACATCTCCAACATAGGGATTGGGGATTTGATGAGCATTATCATGAAGAAGAAATTTGAACATGTAAATCTCACACAATAAATTTGGGTATTCATATTCAACAGAGAAGAACATATCTATAAAGTCTTGTGGCTGACTCACCTCGTATATTTTTCTTGTTGATAGTCATCTTAATCTAAAGGAAGTCCACTAATCATGTAGGAATATGGAATAAACCCTAGAAGGGGTTCTACACGAGGTTACTTCCAATGACATCTTGCATGCTCGTTGTTTCAAACTTTGAGCTCGTGCTAATTGGTCCTTATACTCCTTGATATTTTCTTTCCAACTCTCTTCTTGTGTAAGATACATGCAAAACCATTTTTTGCTTTCCAACTCTCTATTAGTAATGTCAAGGTCAGAGATCTCGTCTTTGTTTCTCCATTATGAAATATCCGACTTCAATTGAATGAACACATACATATTGGTCACGATATCACCAAGGATATGGTTGAACACCTTAAATGTCTTTCATACATTCCTCCAAGTAAGAATTTTCCCTAGGAACTGAAGCTTATTCATGGTCAATATCATTCAATAGGGCTCCCATATTACTTGGGATTATATACTTTCTTTTCTTGAGTTTTCTCTTAAGTTTCTGATTGTACAACCTTAATTTATTATTTTATTTTAGTAGAGCTTGATATCTTGGGCTATGGAAATGAAATAACTTAGAGGCTTGATGAAGCTTACCCTTCTTGGTCTTGATTTTCTTCCTTTTACTCGATTCTACTAGTTTTGGATCCGAAGTAGGACTAGGGGGATGAGATCCTTCACCTGTGCAATCCATGAATTGATCATG
Organism: Picea glauca; assembly: GCA_000966675.3. Lineage (NCBI taxonomy): Eukaryota > Viridiplantae > Streptophyta > Pinopsida > Pinales > Pinaceae > Picea > Picea glauca. The sequence continues at coordinate 343,062 of JZKD02S0069308.1, forward strand.
TTGTGATAACAGTCCTGAGCTATCTAGTGGCTCATATGGTGATAAGGATTTTGGGGATGAAAACCCTTTAGGTTCCTTTGTCTTCTTCCCTTCTCCTTAACCTAGGTTTTGATCAAATTTTTCCTCTAATTCCTCTTATTCTTCTTCATTGTTGGGTCGGTATTCTTTGAGAAAATATGCTTCCCAAACCCTTGAGTCTTCTACTTCCTCAGGCTCGAAGGACATGGGTGTTAATTATGCAAAAATATTTTTTATGGGATCCATGGCCTCCCTTTATTTTTAAGCCTTTGATCGCTTAAATTCCCTTGTATGGTAGCAATGAAACAATTCTATAGCTGACCCTACAACTGGAATTGAAGTGGACGACGTAGGGGCTTGAGAATTATCTTGTGCATATTGGAACTTCAGCATAATAAACCTAGCATGAGGTTTTGTCCTTATCCCTTTGGAGAACACATCCCATGGAATACTTAGTCGGTCCAACACCATTGTGATTATAATTTTGATTAACCCTTGATGATATATTCCTGACTCAGGGTTTTCCCATTTCCTCACAGTTGTAACCATTTTAGTTAAAAATTTAAGAAGAAAAAATGGCATGTTGAGGAGATTACCATCTTTGAGGTGCATCAAAAGATTCATATGATAGTGAAATATCATACTAAATATGCCTTTTCATGTGATAAACTTTTGGATGAAGAAGGTGACTTATTTCCATGGGGATGTTAATGCATCTTTGTGAATTCCATTCTTAACATTTGACAAAGGCGACATATTTACTAAGAACTAAGGCCAACTATTGTTTGGTAATTTGAAATTCTTGGACCACCTTTCTCCCTCTTGGGGAAGTCCTATCACCGTGCTAATGAATTCCTCATTGATGATTATTGTTAGTTATCGCACCAAATCCTAATATTTAACGTCTAGGCAAATTCCAGGGTGACTTTTGCATTCGAGCCACAAAATTTCTCAAAGAAAGAGAACCACCCTTCCTACACAAAAATTTCCATAGCATGTGGGTTGAATTTTATAATGTTAACTCCTTTGGGCTCGACCTGATTTACTAAACCTCCCATCTTAATGCACAAATGTTAGTCGGGGCTTTGTTAAGGGTCGAATGAGTTTGTGGATCGGAGGAGTGATTTCGAACTTGTAGAATGGAGTAATGGATTATACAAAGGAGTGGATGGCCTTATGAAATCCCAGGATGAGGGAAATGGAATTTGATGGTTTGATCAAAACTTGAATTGGTTATGATGGAGTAATAAAATCACTCATTTCGACACATGTGTTAGAGTCAGGTTCATGGATTTCAACTTCTCATAAGTTCAAAACTTTAGTATCATGCTACCGAATGACATGTCATATTTTTTTCAGTATAATTACATGGGACATTGGGAAACATGATACCAAACAATATGGCATGAACATAATTCTACCAAATGGCTTGGAACCTTAAGGTGATATGCTGATAATTTAAATGGAATCTTGGAATTAGACATAGTGTGGTTCTAATAATGATATTAAGTATACAAACCTTATAAATTTAGTCATTTCCGTAGGTAAAAACAAAAGGTATCTCTTTGGTATTAGGTATGTCAATAATATTTTAAGTTCTATGCATGGAACAATTTAAGAGTGTGTTAGATACAACCTAGAATTTTTGCGAGGAAACCAAAGGTATGGATGCAATGTTGATGCCAATGAACCTCCCTGTTGTAAGAGATGATTGGAGAAGAAGGGAGATTGTTCTTGAATCTTTCTGTAGAATACTTTTATCCCCTTAGATGAAGGTTATCATATTGTTCCTGTAAAGGCACATGCCATGAAGCTTGGTACAGAAAAGATAACATGGAAAAATAATAAAAAATATTTACTTCCTCCTTTATCTTAGATATGTCATAATGCTCAGGATGCTACAAAAAATATCACACTTTAAAAAAAACACACAAATTTAAATCTTTGTCGGACAATCCTTCTAATGTTGGAAGAAGTGTTTGTGTCTTGGAAGAATAGGGTCCATCCTTAGAAAGTTGGTGGATCTATTTTTTTTTATTTTTTCTTTATTTTTTCTCAAGCCTTGCTCGTTAGAAATCTGATTTTCAAACAAAGACCTATCTAATTGCACCTTAGAGGAGGTTTTCACAACCACACATATTTTCTGCTTGGTGGTATCAACAAGGAAATGGTTTTCTAATATCACCAAGGGTGGTAGATCCCGGAACTAGGTTTTCACTACCATATATTTATTATATATATGTTTCTTCTCTCTCTCTCTCTCTCTCTCTCTCTCTCTCTCTCTCTCTCTCTAAAATTGGAACTGAGAAAGGGGTAAGGAATTTGGCACAACTACCTAACTTACAACTTCTAGATTTGCTTGCTTAACTAAGTCTTAAATAAATTCCTCTCTAGCCTTGGGATTTTGGTATAGCCTAAACCGATGACCATTTTCCATCAATGGAGTCTTTTCTTCATCGATGGTATGGATCTTGATGGAGCCATTATCATAAACAATGTTGATTTTTTATGGCCCTATCCATCGAGTGTAGAACTTACCCTTGAAATATTGATACCTTGATTAAAAAAGAAGGGCCCATTATCCTAATTTAAACTTATTCTTCTTGATGAATCCATCATGCCACTTGGATATTTTTTGTTGGAATAGAGTATTGGTTTGTTGCAAGGTGGCTTGACAGATTTCATCAAGTTCATTGATTTGGTTGAGCTAATGTTTTTGGGACTCTGAGAGATCCAGGCCCACTTGTAGCATGGTTCTTAATGTCGATCTCAAATTCTATAGGAAGAACCAAATGCTTTCCATACATGAGCTCATAGGGGGTGAACCTCGTAGTGTTCCTCTAGGTGGTTCAATAAGACCAAAGGGATTCTAGAATCTTGTCATCCTAGTATTTTTGATGATGCTAAACTTTCTTGATCAAAATGGACTCCAACACCTTTTTGTTAAGCTCCACCTATCCATTTTCCTGAGGGTGGTATGGAGTAGACATCCAATTCTTGTTATTGAAATGCATAGTAATGGAAAAAAAAAGTTGAGAAGTGAATAGGTCTCTTGGACGGTAACAATTTATCAGGGAACTCTGAAATGAACAAAAAATTCCTCATACAAAAAGTTATCCATTTGTTCCTCAGTATCCTTTGGAAAGGCTTTATCCTTGACCCATTTGGTCACATAATCAGTGCACACTAATATGCACACCTTCTGTCTTGATGGTGGGTTGATTGGCCCTACAAATTAGAGGGTACATTTTTAAAATGGCTCCACCAAAATTTGAGGTTGGAGTAGCATCTCATCAGAACAAACTGGTCAACCCATCCTCTGAAACTTGTCATAGCCCCTGATGTACTTCTTGGAATCCCAAAAGAGGGTAGTACATACCCTAAATGTATTAATTTATTTGAATTTCTTTTGTTAGTGAAGTATCCTATGCAAGGTTCATCATGGAGATATTTCAAAATATCATGCATCTCATCCTATCGAATACAACTTCAGGTAATACAATCCATCCTGGTGTGAAAGAGGTATCCCTCGATCGATGAATACATAGCACTTTGTTGATTGATCTTTGGTGTTCTCTTGGTGAAAAATGATGTGGAAGTTTTCTTACACCATATAGTTAGATATGTATGAAAACCAATGTGTGTTAGTTGACAAAGCAAATAAATGTTCATCTGGGAAAGTATCTTCCACATGAATGTATTCTCCTTCATTGGTAATCCTAGAGAGGAAATCAACAACCACATTTTCCCTCCTTGGCTTGTCGAGGATTGTAATGTTAATTTTTTGTAATAAAAGCAACCATCTGGTCACTCTGCCATCAATGATATGATTTTTCATGAGATGATGGATGGAAGAGTGGTTAGTATGAAAAAATACAAAGTAACCAATAATGTAATGATGAAATTTGTTAATGGCATGTACAACAACAACAAAATATTTCTCAGTTATAGTATAATTTGGTTCAACAGGGGTGAGATTCTTACTAATGTAGTAGATGGAATAAGATTGTTGTTCCTCTTTCTTCCGTATCACAACTCCAATATCCATACCCTAAGAGTTTGTATATATATGGAAAGGTAGGGACCAATTTGGTCCTTGCGAGACTGGTGCACTAGACAATTTCTCCTTCAAGGATTAAAATGAAGCTTGACATTGATCAATCCAATAGAATTCCATATTTTTTGTAAGTAATTGAAATAGGGGATATGATATATTAGTAATTTTTTCTATGAGCCTCCAATAATATATTTCATTCCCTAAGAAACTACAAACATCTTTCTAGGTTGTTATAATTGGGAGCCTGAGAATAAATTCTATTTTGGTAGGGTTTACTTGAATTCCTGCAGGTGATATGTGGTGGCATAACACAACTCCCTCACTGCAAATCATGTGTAATTTCTCATTTTCAAGAGAGGATTTTTTCTCCTAACATATAATCAATACTTTTTCTATATTATTTCAGGCTTCCTTAAAGGTATCTCCATATACCATAAAATCGTCCATGTATATTTCTACACATTCATTGGTCAAGTTAGAAAATATTTCGAGGACGACCCTTTGGAAAGTAGCTGGAGCATTACACAATCCAAATAGTTGCACTTGGTAAGCATAAGTTCCATAAGGGAAAGTGAAGGTGGTTTTCTCTCGGTCTTCAGTAGTGGCCCGAATTTGATTGTAGCCATTAAATCCATCGAGAAAACAAAAACTTATTTCCTTCTAGGGTGTCAAGAACTTGATCAATGAATGGAAAGGGAAAATAATACTTCAAGGTGGATTTATTTAATTCTCTATAATGAACACACACATTCCATTTACCACTCTTATTTGGAAAAAATAAGGGTGAAACCAACTTACTATTAGACATTGGGTAAATGAAATTCACATCAAGAAGCTTTTGAAGTTATTCTTTTACTATATCATTTAGAGAAAGATTCATTCTCTATCGAGGCTTCTTGATCGGTCAGGAATATTCCTTAATATAGATATGATGAGTACACAATTTAGGACGGATTCCCTTCATATCATTATAGTCCCAAGAGAATGAACTACTGTGCTTCTACAACATATTGATAAGTTTCTCTTGTTGAGAGGGTTACAATTCAACATTGATATTTAAGGTCTTCCTAGGATGAATTTTGACATATAATATTTGGTTCTCACATATAACATCTAAAGGAACCATTGTGTCTAGTTGTTGTGTCAATTCAGTTAGTGAGAAGGTTTCCTTGGAATGTTGTCCTAGAATATGCTCAAGGGATGAATGGTTGGTTGTATGAGGACGTGCAATGAAAGTACAAATAAAATCATCCTCAATATTTTTTTAAAGGTTGATACCCGGTCAAGAGTCCAGATAGGCTGGGTAATTTCCTCATCACTATATTCAAGCCAAGGGGAATTTTCCAAGTCAGGAGAAGGTTTAGTAGGGAGAAAAAGGGTAATATTTTTAGTGGAACTCCCACAAGAGATGGTCATATCTCCTGATCTAGAGATAATATATGTGTCAATAGTAGCTGACCAGGGTCTACCCAAAATTAATGGATATCCCTCTAGATCGGATTTTGGTTGCAAGACCATAAAGTTAGTTGGATATTCCCATAAATATACAGAAACAACTATATCTTCAAGCATTCTCTCAAGATTTATCATAGATCTATATGCTAGTTGAAGGATTGTAGGGGTTGATCATAGACCATAAAACTAATTTTTTTCCTTTTTTTCCTTAGTCATAACATTTATAGCTTCCCCTAAGTCCTTCAAGGTGTTGGAAATGGAAGTATTATTGATGTTAACAGTAACAAACAAACTTCATAGGTCCATGTATTTGGCCACAAATACCTTACCTAACATTAGATCAATTAGTTTCCCTATTACATGAACAATTTTTGGGTACTTCTTCTTCCTGCTTGGTCTCCTCAAACAAAGTTCCCAGATATCCCTAGCATAGATCCAAACATCCTTGATGGCTTGAAACAAAGGAATATTTAAACACACATTTCTATGTTCCCCTAGAAAATCAAACTTCGTTTGTGTGGGGTCTTTTCTATACACAGTCTTTCCGGATACAGGGGAGTTTGAATTAATTCTCTTGTATGTGGTTGATATGGACTAGTAGCTTTAGTTTTCGAAGAGGGGTCAATGATTTGATTATCTATCTCAATAAGAATTTACTCATCATCATGTTCTTGGATAATGGGGGAAGTTTAATGATGAATCACTTTTCCCAAGCATATATGGATATCTTTGCAATATGCGAGAAAATTGACATATGTTGGAAAAGGGGGTAGTTCAACATTAAAGGTGGCTTGCACTAATTTATTATTCAGGTTAGATATAGCTTGGACATGTAGCTGTGATGGTATTTGAGGATGTTGGTTAGATGGAAAATGCAGTTGTAGATGCTGAAGTGATGAGTGATGTTGAGGAGAATATTGTTGATTTTGAGAAGGTAAGCTCCCAAAAGGTGTAGGCCCTTGCCAACCCTGTTTATTGGGATGGTTTTGAGCATGGGAAAGCCATTGTTTCCATGGAATATATGGGTACTGGTATTTGAAAAAATATTGGTCTTGTGTCATACCAGGTGTTCATGGTGGCCATGGTTGATTTTGGGCTAGAAAACATATTTTCCTGGTTTCTTCCTTAGCCCCTTTGTATACTACCTTTAGCTCAGGAAAATAAGGGAAATATTTGATTGCATGATTTTGTTCACAGATGTTGCATATCTCCACGCTGTCCAAAGGACACTCCTAGAGAGGGTGCTTCTTTCTACATCTAGAGAAGAATATGGCTAATGCCAAGTTTTCTTCTTCTTTCTTCTTCCTACCATGCAAGGTGTCTATTTGGGAGCTAAGTGAGTTGAGTGTTACCTGCCCCATTCCTAGGGTTAACTAGAAGAGATCATGTCTCATGGCCCGCAATGGAGAACATGATCCTGACCATGATGATGATCAACATTTTGATAGATGGTAGCCCAACCCCCCCCAATTCACCTTTTGTAGCTATAGGTCAACCAAGAATCATCACATCCAAGAAACCC
>JZKD02S0069331.1:0-11465 GCA_000966675.3 Picea glauca
AGGACCCAAACCTTTTGCAAGGTGTAAAAAAAAAACTGTGTACAAACAAGGCGGGCATGCCCCATGCTCGTGTCATGTAACTCAAAAATGTGTTATACAGTAACTGAAGTTGTGTGTTGGTGGAGATGACTGCAGCGCCCTTGGGGTTGTGTTGACAATAGAAGAGGACAATTCTGATGGTGAACAAACTCTGAAAAGAGGCGATGAAACCTATAAGAAGTGTCGATGATTCGTAGGCATTGATGGCCTAACAATGTTCAGAGGTATTCGGAGAATATAAAAACAACTTCAATAGTCGCAAAGTAAGACCCACCGCAAGATGATAAAGTGTTGAATTTGAATGTTGTGGGGGTCAATGACAGCCGAGAGAAATGATGGTTCTCTCTGCGTCCTGAAGGGCACGTCGCGCAAGAAAAATGGAGAGAGGTGAGTGGCACCCTTGGAGCACCTAGTGCCTCCTGAAGGGCATGTCGCGCAAGGGAAATAGATTAAGGAGAGTGGCACCCTTGGAGCACCTAGTGCCTCTTGAAGGGCACGTCGCATTGTTGATGATAGAGGAATGAACCTAGATGGCCTTAGGACGAAAACCATGTTAAGAAATTTTTAAAACAAATTCCCTAATCAAATGTCATGTAGTATGAAAATTTAAGGTCTAAGTCTAAACTATGTTAGTGGTAAAATTTTATCTATCTATACAAAATAATAATAATAATAATAAAAATAAAAACAACATAAATAATAATTATACTCTTCGTTAAATCATGTAACATGAAGGGAGTAAGAAATTAAATTGATTCATAACAAAAAAAAAATATGTTGGATTAAAATTTAAAAAGGGAATTAATGGTTTTATTATTTTATGATAATTTAATATATATAATTAAAAGAGAAAAGGGAAAAAGGGGTTAATCAAACATAAGGGAAAAAGCGGAAAGTCAAACTTTGTAAACTATCTACCATTTAAGATCTTTCTAATTTAAACTAAACTAGCAATTTAATGGTGGGGGAAAGTTATTAAAACATGTAAGAGAATTTGGGGACACCTAGGAGTGGTTMTAGGAGTAACTCTAGGTGGGTGAGGGAAATAATGAAAATTAATTAATTAAAGAAATTAAATTATGGAGGAATGAAGGGGATGGGTGACACTTGTACGGGGAGGAATTTTTAGGAATTTAAATTTTAAAAACTTAACTAAACGCGATTTTTGGAAAGTAAGGAACCACGAAACTCTATATAATGAAGGGAGGAGATAAACATTGGATCTCTTCTGTTTTGCGTAACGTTATGCTATAGAAATATCTACTTGACTGACTTAACTTGTGGGAGATGGGATACCCAGCTCGGTAAGGAGTGGTAGCTCGGCCTTTTGAGGCGAGCTGGGAGCTAGTCAAACCTCTAGATAATGAGTGTGTGGCCCCTTTGCGGCTAGGGGGGCTAAGAGGGAAGAAGAGTACCCCTAGCATTGGCTAGGAGGTATTGGTGAAGTCTCATTGGTCGACAGGTGGTAGTTGCAAGGAGCACGTGGGACGTCCACTCTGAACAGGCAATGATACGCTTTCTTCATTTTGTATGGTAAATTGTTTTAGAACTTATGCTTGAATATGCATTTTTACTTGAGTAAGTGAACTAATTGTCTAGATGGTTTTCTGAAATTTTCTTAGCCTAGCTCAATGATAGATTGACTCCCATGGCTTCATTTCCCTGCACGTCTTAACCACCTTGCTGCGTTGATTGTGACCTTCATGGTTGTTTAGCCTTCGTACCTAGCTTGCTAGTCCTCGCCTGAGCAGTTGGCCAGGGGCCTGATCTACGGTCGTCACCTTAGCATTAAAAGACCTATGGATCTCAACGCCCTGCTTTTCTGTGCGAGGATGATGAGCGAAGGATGAACCTATTAGACAACTACCCTTGATGTTTGTCCCTGGCTGATTGTTGATTCTGCCATCTGGCAACGACCTCTGCGTGTGGATTATCTTGTGTCCTGGTTGGTTTTCTCTATGCCTTGACTGATAGAACCCCTACAATCATTCCATGACCCTTCCCATTGGATCCTTGTGTTCTCTTACTGTTGTCTGAGCTATATTGGGGTTATAGCAATGGAAGCACAAATCAATTCCCTGTTTGCAAATTTTTGGGTATTCTGGCAATGAAAAAATGCAATGGTTTCATGTTTTCATTTTTTTAGTCTGTATTCTGGCAATGAACAAAAAAAAGGCATGAAACCAATGGTTTCATGACTGCATTTTTTTTTAGTTTGTATTCTGGCAATGAAAAAAATGCAATGGTTTCATGTCTTCATTTTTTTAGTTTGTATTCTGGCAATGAAAAAAAAAACAAAATGGTTCCATGTCTGCATTTTTTTTTAGTTTGTATTCTGGCAATGGAAAAGAGAAATGTTTTCATGTCTGCAATTTTTTTTTTTTTATAATTGGCATTCTAGAGATGGAAAAGAGGAATTTTTCTTGTCTGCATTTTTCCCCTTGGTCACTACAACGATTTGCCTATTTATCCATGACAAAGTTTATGTAGTTCCTTTTTGGTGTGGTTGTGTAGCGATTTGCTTAATTATCCATGACATAATTTATTTAGAGTCCATTCTGGCAAGTTCTGCCAGCGTTTTTCTCTTTTAAATGATGACAACAACATGAAGTTCATTCTGGTGTGTTATGGGCACAACATTTTGCATATTTTAAATACGGATAGCATTGAATGTTTTTCTGGTGTGTCCCTATACACGTTTTTGTTAAATATAATGTAACCTCAATAGGCTGACTGTACACTTCCAGCTGTCCTGGCTAGCTGTACTTTCTATTCTTGTTTTTCTTGAGCCTATTTAGCTTAGCTATTTCCATTTTCATAGAATGACTTACTTCTTCATGATCTTCTTCATGTACTCGTTTTGTACTCTTCTTCTTATATTCTAATATACTGTTTTCTATTATATTCTTTCTCTCTGCATTTCTTGCTTCACAATTTATCATGGTATTAGAGCTATAGTAGTAAGCCTCTTCACACAGGCTAGAGAGCAACATGATCCTCAAATAGCACAGAGCTTCACGGATCTTGAGAGCATTCAACACAGACTTTTCACAAGGCTTGGAGAGTTATCTGTTCATACTCTCAAAAGATCCTCGCAGGAAACTTCCATGAGGAAGCAAACCATCATACGCTCAAAAGATCAGCGTAAGAAGCTCATGCGAGGTTGTAGAGTGTACTATGCTCGAAAGTTTCAAGGAGCAGAAACACAAGAAGGAAGCAGAGACCGAGAAGGAAGAAACAGTAAAGATTCTTGTACAATTTTCAAGAATCATCAAAGATTCACGAAGAAGAGTTGTAGGAGGCGGGAACTCTTGAAGAATTCAAAGCATTTGCTCAAATTCATGAAATATAGTTGCAGAAAGAAGAAACGTTTAAAGCATTTTGGAAATCGCTCAAATCTATCAAAGATTGCAGCAGAGAACGAAGAACTCGTGAAATTCTTTCAAAACTTTGAAAGATTCATGAATTTTTCTTCCGCAGAAGAAAATCCTTGCAAAGGTAGTAAAGAACGCGTCTCATGTTCAAAGAACAACTGTCGCGGTCGTAAGATTTGTCCTACGAACAGATCCAAGGTGGAAATTAAATTCAAAAGGGACGAATAGAGAACAGAAAAGGCAAAGGAATTTCAGCTGTTAGATCTTACGCAGAGGATCGACATTCGTTGGATTAGCAAGAAAGTGCACGAGGTTTAGTCCTATGGAGCGCACAGGAGAAATTTGACTTGCAAAGTCACGAAATCATCTGGATCGTCCGTCAAGAGACACGTGGTGAGATCTCGACATTTCACTGACTTGCAAGGTGTAAAGGTCAGAAGACTGATGTGAGAATTCACGAATTGTGAAATCACAAGTTATTATGGACCATTAGATTGAGATAGATCATGAGCTGTCAATCTGATCCAATCAAAAAATTGGGGATCGGGAGTTGGACGAGCGAAGAAGACTGCTCTCCAAAATCCCGATACGTGAAATCTTGACATCGCAAATCGAAAAATCCCGAAAGGATTGTGAGCCATCCATCTCAGAGGACAGGTGGTAGCAAATCCAAATGCCATCATTTCGGCATTTCGGAGTTTAGGATATCGAAGGTCTTGTTGACGAAAGGTCACAACACTCCACGGCGAAAGTCCCAAAATCTCGAAAAGATCAAGGTCATCCATTTGTTCAGACAAGTGGCGAACATCGAGGAAACCGTCAGCATTTTGGCCACCGGGGTTTCAAGTTGACAAAGGATTTGGAGTCGCAAGTTAAAAAATCGTGAAACAACGAGGACCATCCATCTTTCGGGGATGCATGGCATCAATCCAGGATCTCAGGAAATTTTTTGAAAAAGCAATTTCGGCAAATTGATAATTCAGACTTCGCGTTTTGGAAGCGCAGCATGACGAGGAATCATGAGTCGTGAAATACCGATTCGTGAAATCCCGGTAGGATATAGACCATCAGATCATCAACAGATCTAGATTGTTGATTTTCCAATAGGAACATTTCATCATTTTGGCATTTGAAATCCCGCAAGCGAAGGCCATCGACATTTTGGGAATCAGCTTTTCGGGAGTCGAGAGACCAAGAGGTCGCACGTTTGAGTCGCGAAACCCCAAAAGGGACTGCGGTCATATCAGGAGAGGTCATCGAAAGTTGGAGAGTTCAAAGTTCTCATCTAACGGAGTTCCAAAATCACTACAATAAAGCAACATACCTGGTGTTTAAGGATAAATTCATGAGTGCAGACACAGACCAATCTCCCTAGATCCACCTGGATCTAGAACAAAACAGGACAGAATACTACTCTTTCCCTAGATCTAAACTATTGAATGAACTAAGAGAAGTGGATGGTGAACATACCTTATGAACGCTCTCCTTAAATCTCTGTTTTTCCTCGCTCTGATTCGATGCTCTTGTGCCGTCCAATCACAACAGTACAAACCAATCGAAGTACAAGCATATTAATATTTTCAATATCTAGTCTATACATGTGATCAAGGAATCATGTAATAAGATGACATCATCATTATGGGAAAGGGACATATTCATGTATTGAATTAACTGAAAGAGAAATATACGACCTGAGCCTTGATGTCATAGATCTCCTTTCAATGGCTTCTAGCTCTAACACACACACTTGCTCATGCATGAAGAAAATCAACTACTTGTGATGACCTTGTTGTTGTCTCTATCTGCTGCAGCATCAATTCTCCATACAATAATGCACCAATTCTCCAATTGGTTTCTCTGGATTTCCAACTTAACCCTTTCCATGAGTATTCTCATCAATTTATAGGAGAGAATAGGGTAGTTGCTAGGATAAGAATGATCCCAATAAATCTCGAATGCCAGCTTCTGAACAACCATTCGAATACCAACTCACCCTTCTAGAAGATTCCTTCTAGAAGAATTGAGAAATCATTCATTTTTCCCTTTTAGAAACATGTTCGCACCCTGACCTTGAGTACAGTGTGAGAATTTCGCACCCAAGATGAATGCAGCCTGCGGGAATGTAGGATTCTCGCAGGAGAGTATATATGCAGCCTAGGAACAGTCCTCAAAACAAGATTTTTTGGAAATGAATAAGTGCAACCTTTTTCAGGAAGGAGTCCTTAATGAGGAGCTTGATTTGCTATCATCATAACATCACCATTACATCATCACAATGACCAAAATTGAGGATAACAGAATGCCCCCCAAAGTTTGAGAGCGGAACTAGTGACAGTCGATAGACTTTGTAAGCTACATGTGTGTGTCAAGAACCAAAAGCACATCTAATCAGAGACTTGCAAACATCCAAGCATCAACAGAATAACATATATACCAACTCCTGAGGTAAGCATTCCCATGCTCAGATCATAGACTGATGACATAAAAACAAAGGTCATGGCCACCAATCATACACTGTGGATCCATGAAATCATAATGTAGCACAGCCACCTGAATACACTGTGGATCTGAGTGATAAATAATCAAGATGACATAGCCACGAAACATACACAGTGGATCTATGTGTCACAAAAATATGTATACTCCATCGCAACCTAGATTATAAAGACAAGATCCAGGGTCTTCAATCCTATCACCCAAAGTACGAATCTGACCATGTGATTACATGTGTTGAAGTCGAACATGGTAGAAACCACTTGATTACCGGTCATTGATGTATACCATTAACAAGTGCAAGGGAAATCACCATTAATGTCAATGACCCCCAAGGTACTATAGTACAATCCATCGACTGTGAATAAATGAGTTGATGTCGAACACCCGACGGAATTTTTCGATCAGAGGTCAATAATGTAAACCCACTGTCGAAAGCGAGAAACTTGCCATTGAGGCATGCAAGCTTCAAGGTACTAAATAATTTCTAATTCTTAATCCCGGATAATGTGCTAACGTCGACGGAACAAGACTCGTCACAGGAGGGCCATAATGTATCCCACATCAGTGAAACGAAATGAGTAACAGAGTTTAATGATGAAACAGAGCATGTAACAATTGGACTTTGGACACAGGGAAGGCCGACACGAAGTGAAAGGATGACTGCAGATCGCCAACTCAATCGAGGTGTGGGCTGCTCTTGAACATATGAATGACATGACCAATGATTTGGCAGCATTGACTCAAAGATGACACATGGAAAGACCTTGTAATCAAATCGAATGAGAGACAAATGGATTTCCCAAACCAACTTCAGATGACGAATAGGGGGTGTCATGTTCAAGAGCGACACTTACTGCCAATTAACTCAAAGATGAAACATATCCCTTTCCCAAATTTTCCCCCCACCATTTCTGGCAAGTACCTCTTTATTTTTACGCAAGCTTGAAGAGGATCACATATGCTTGTTGATATAAACTCATCCTTTGGATGAGTCCTTCGGAGTATTTTTAACGAACCCTAGGAAGGAGTGGTTCGGTCCCATCACGGGTCTGTCAATGTGTGTTTAACGAGTCCAGAGATAGAAAACTCAAAGGTTTTTCAAGATTATAGAGTTTGGAAAAACACTTAAAAGAGAACTCTCTCAGTGCCTTTTTCATACAATAGTCCAATGAGACCGAAAAAGGGTTAAACTATCGCTCGGAGGACACGTAAGTTCAAATACTTTAACGAGTGTGAAAATAGCAAGGTCGCTCGACAATATTTTCATGTTTAGGGAGTCATGAAAAGGGCTTAAAGTCAACTCCAGGGGGGTTCCTTTTTCGTGTAACCACATCAAGCCCGGAAAAGGGATAAAACAACGCTCGATCACATTTTAAGTTTTTCACAAGTGCTAGAATGGATAAAAGGCACTTGAGGTTTTTAGATCAAAAACCATAGAAAACCAAATAAACACACCGTACTTCAAAATTTTTTGGTCCATAATCATCTCGCTGGGTACCTGCCAGTCATTTTACTCACTTTCGTATTAGTAACTAGGGTTAAATAGGTAGAATAAATGAAAAAACCCACTTTCACTATGGTAAAAAGTAAATAAAACAAAATTACCATTTGTTGTTTTCAGATGATGAATCCCGATTCGAATTCGAAACGTCGATGACAAAAATGACACCAACTGTGGATTATCCGGCAATGAATCTCGAAAATTACCATTTCATTTTCACCATATGTTTTATCCATTTACCATTGTAGTGCAAAAATTCCCATTTTACCTCCAATCTTCACAGTCAATTTCAGGGAGCTTTGGGGCATCAATTCACAAACCGTTTGGATCAAACAGGTAAGTGCTCAATTCTTTAACTTTCCATGGTTTAATTTTATGATTTGAATGGTTAAAATTTGAGTTTTGAGCGACTTTTTAAAACCCTACGCGTAAAAAGGGATTCCCGCAGGCAGCCCATTCGGGGCCTGCGAGAATCCTTGATTCCCACAGGTGGGCTTAAACCACAGTGCGGGAAGTCCGCACTGTAAGTTATACATCACCTGCGAACAGCGCATTGGCAAAAATTTTATATAATATTTAGCCATAAAAATCAAATTTTTTCATGTTTCAATTTATTAACTATATTCCCATGGCTATTGTGCAGGTTAATAGTCACACCATGGTGCTCGAGTGGAGAGAACGTGAGCACGAAGATGATAATAATGCCGCCAAAAACCACCCTCAAACTATTGCCACTTTAAGAAACTGTGGTCTCTTAAAGTATTTCCGAATACCGGGCATGAGAGCCCAAGTTCGTTTGTTGGAACACTTAATCCAGATGTGGGATCCGGATCAGCAGGTCTTCAATGTGGGTGCCCATACATTGACGATTGATATTGAAGATATCTATTTTCTGACTGGTTTGTCAAGACGACATTCTTATGTCAGCTTGACTGGTAGTTGCAAAGGCGGTAGGAAAATGAGTGAGTATTGTCGAGATCATTGTGTGCCAGAGGCAGAAAGACAAAGGGGAAAAATAGCTATTTGGGGAGTGACCGATATCACTCTTCGTACCATCCTGTTTACTATAGCTCGAATGGCAGGCAGTGCTGCCCCGCATATGGCTCTACAGAGCTACTTTCAATATTCCCTCGAGTGTCTTGAGCCTCAGGTTTTCAACTGGGCCGATGCAGTGCTACGTAGCCTCAAGAAACAACTGACAAAAAGTAGGTGTGGAGACCTCAAGCAATTTGGTTATGGATCACTGTTAGTATCCTTCTTCTGCAAGAGAGTCCCAGTGTATAGGCTTCAGGCAGATTGGCATTTTCTGGGTCCTAGGGATCCATGGATGCTACGATGGTGCCAGCTCATGGCTAGGCATGTGGCAGGACCTATCGTCAGGTATGACGATTGTTTCTTCGATTGGCTCCAAGGCCAGGTTGTGATGATTGAGGATTATGCGTATGCTGGCTTGGACTTTCGAGGTGACCCTGACCTTGCCCTTCCTGAAGACACACAGTGGGGAAATATTGGTAAGAAGTACACCAACCTTTTAACTTTTTTAGATGTTTTTGTATTTTCATCATATTAAATGTTTTTGGTTTTGTAATTTTCGCCGAAGGCTAACACCAAAATGTATTGATAACACAGATGATGGGGCATACAGACCAGCTGGGAGTTCTCCTGTTCAGTGGTGAGGAGAAGCAGTGGTTCCAGTCCCCCAGCATGCCAAGGACTACCTTACAGTGGAGCAAAACTTAGAGGGCTTGATGCACGATGTTCTAGATATGCCTCTGGAGGAGATTCCGCGACGTGATCAGCGTCATACCGTGGGAGTTTCTGCCTCTATGGGTCGTTTGCTCCGTAGAGTAGCCAGGACTTTAGTATGCTATCGTGAACATCATTGATGTCATGATATCATTTATGTAGAAGCCATGAGCTTCCATTTTTGATATTTTGGTCTTCAGACTCATTTTGTAAAAACAAGCATTGATCGTTATATATATATATATATATAAGGTTTCTACCAGCTTACTTTACATGCGTGTA
The DNA here is from genome assembly GCA_000966675.3 of Picea glauca. Lineage (NCBI taxonomy): Eukaryota > Viridiplantae > Streptophyta > Pinopsida > Pinales > Pinaceae > Picea > Picea glauca. The sequence continues at coordinate 9,439 of JZKD02S0069331.1, forward strand.
CATTTTTAATGTTCTTGATTTATAAGTGATTTAAATGCCTGTCCAATACATAATTAGCTAACGCATCTGTCAATGTATTAAGACTTCTCGGAATGTGTTGATATTCTATATGATCAAAATGTCTTTCCAAGAGGCGAATTCGCAAATAAACTCTTAATAATGTAGGACTTCGAATAGAATAGACATTACTTAGCTGTAGCACCACTAGCTGCGAGTCAAGTCGCACAACCAAACGATGAATTCCGAGAGAAATAGCATCCACTAATAACTCAATAATGGCGCTATACTCTGCTATGTTGTTGGTTGCCCGCCCAAGACATACACCTCGTAAAGACATAAGCTCGTTTGTTGGGGCATAGATAGCCCAGGCAGCGGAAGCTAGGTTCCGAGTACTACAGCTAGCACCGTCAACAAAGCCAATATAAGGTAGTGAATACTCCGAAATCTGACAACCAAAGACAACGTAATCATAAGGGTAGAGACAAAATAACGTCAAACTCAAAGCTAAAAGTAATCACACACACTCGGTATGATACATAAAAATACAAGTACTTCATGCACAAATGACTTATGCATAGTACTTATTTAAGTACAACCCATTTCTGGGTTCACTCAAAGGTACCCCATCATAATCCACTAACTCATACACTCCTTTTTCTAATACTTTGCTGACAATGTAAGGCCCACGCCAAATTGGTTCGAACTTCCTAGCTCCTAGGACATCCTTATCTTGTTCATATAGAAGAACAAGATCTCCTTCAGAGAAGACACGAGGTTTGACATGCTTGTCATATTGTGCCTTAACGTCTTTTTTCTGGGCTTCTATTACAAGAGTAGCGTCACGGCGAGTCTCGTCTAATCGCATCAGATACAACAGACGTTCTTTCTCGGCAGACGTATTGGGTAAGAGTTCTACAGCTAGTTTCAAAGATGGGATTTCAAATTCTATTGGGAGAATGGCTTCCATGCCATAAACTAGTCGAAAAGGCGTGAATCTTGTGGCAGACTTAATAGACGTCCGATATGCCCACAATGCCGAAAATAACATTGTGTGCCAACTGGTCTTATGGATTCCTATCATCCTTAGAATCATAGTAATGAGAACCTTATTAATGGCTTCAACCTGGCCATTAGCCTGAGGATAATAGGGTGTTGAGCTATCGTGACGAAGGCCCAACTTCTCGATAAGTTCAGACATCAAATTATTTCTAAAATGGCTACCGTGATCGGTAACGATAGCCTGAGGAACACCAAAACGAGTAATGACATGGTTGAAAAGGAAAAGTGTTGCAGTCTTCCCAGTATTATCAAATGTCGGCATCGCCTCAACCCACTTAGTAAAATAATCAACAGCTACAATAATATAACCATGCCCCCCGGCCGAGTGAGGGTGACATGTCATGAAGTCGATGCCCCATTTAGAGAACGAACCTACTGAGACTACAGGATGAAGCAGAGCAGGATGTGACTGAATCTTCTGATTATAGGTCTGGCAAGCATGGAACTTCTGAACAGCAGTTATACAGTCATGAAACAAAGAAGGCCAAAAGTAACCCACACGTAAAATTTTATGAGCAGTAGCATACCTAGACATATGACCACCACATGCTCTAGAGTGGTAGTCATTCAAAGCTTTCTCAGCTTCGTCAAAATTTAAACACCGCCGAAAGACAGAGTCAATGCCTCGACGATAAAGAGTATTGCCGAGGATAATATAATGACGTGCTTGATAACGAACATGACGGCATCCGGCACCGGATAAAGAAGGCCGGAAAGTTTGAGTTTGGAGATATATAATGATATCTTCGTACCAAATATCATCAGTACCGATAAGGAGAAGTGACTCGTCAGGTAACGAATCAATTGCAACTTTTTAAGTTGCAGCGTGGGGAAAGTCACAAATCAACTCAGGGAAAACTAATGACTTCTTCGACGTGGCTCGATTGAATTCTAAATTGAACTCCTAGAGAATAAAAATCCACTTGGAGTATTTGCCCCCCAACAATTGATGAGTCAATATATGTTGC
>JZKD02S0069353.1:0-12228 GCA_000966675.3 Picea glauca
CACATGTACACCATGCTGATCAATGATGTAGCCCAGGTAATGGACCTTGCCCATGCCGAAGGAGCATTTTTCCAAGTTGGCGTATAGCTTGTGCTGCCACAGGGTGTGCAGAACCTGCTGAATATGATGCAAGTGTTTGACCCAAGTCTTGCTGTAAATGAGAATGTCATCCATATACACCACTACAAAATTATTGGTGAATGGTCATAGGATATCGTCCATCATTCTCATGAAAGTGGCTAGAGCATTTCTCAAACCAAAGGGAATGACCAACCATTCAAAAAGACCTTTCTTTGACTTGAAGGTGGTCTTCCATACATCTGTCTGTTCTATAAAGACCTAGTGGTAGCCAAACTTTAGATCAATCTTACTGAAGTATTTATCCCTCATGAGTTGATCAAGGAGGTCGTTGATTCTTGGAATCGGGTACCAGTTTCTAACTGTGATTTTATTCAGAGCCCGATAATCAATGCAGAGTCACCAAGTTCCATATTTCTTCTGTACCAGCATGATTAGGCTCTCGCAAGGTGATGAGATGGGATGGATGTGTCCCTTGTGGAGCAGTTCTTGGATTTTTCACTTAATCTCCTCATTCTCTAATAGAGAGCGATGATAGACTGGCCCATTGGGCAACGGTGCACCGGGGGTCAGATCGATGGGGTGCTTGACCTAGCAGTGTAGAGGTACCTCGGTAGGTGAGGAGAAGATATCCGAGTATTCTTCCACGACCTTATCTACTTGCTTCTTCTGTGTGGAGAGGTCAGCCATAGAGACCTTGGATGTGGTTGTGATCTTTCGCTTATTCTAAGAGAGAATCATGAAGAAGACAAACTTCCCCGTTTGAGAGATGACCTTCTTGCATTGCTTAGCAAAGATCAAGGAAATAAAACTAGGTGGGATTGCCTCAGGTATCCTGTACAATTTCCTGTTCAGAGTAACAGTAACACTACGAGGCCTAGACTCATATACAACTTGACATTTCCATAAATAAAGTTGGCCAAAAAAAACATCACAAACTTCGAGAGGAGCAACATCACACAATACCTTGTCTTTGAATGGCTTGATGCCATATGACAATCGACACTGTTGGCTGACGCAGAGATTGCTTCTTTGGTGAATCCATCCAATGGTGTAGGGTTGTGGGTGAGGCGTTGTGGGTAGGGCCAGCTGCTTGACGACCTCTGCAGAGATGAGGTTCTTCTGGCTACTGCTATCAATGATGAAGTGTAGTGGGGTGCCTTTTACCCACATTTGTGAATGGAAGAGGCACTCTCCTTCTTCTGGCTCATCTGGTTCACTAGGTGGGAGATTGGTGATAGAAACGGTGGCACTAGGTTCCACGTCAATGATCCATCTTCCCCTTTCTGATTCTAGCTCAAAGTCAGAATCCGCATCTGATTCAAAGATTTTCACTTTGGCCACAAACGACTGCTTTGAGCGATAATCAACAGTGTTATGCCAAGTTCTTTTATGGAAGTCGCACCACTTCCTGGTATGTTTCTTTGTCTTTCTAGTGTCCTTCTTTGCTTGCGGATTGGATTGGTTGTCCTGATACTATCCATCTTTGTGCTATCCTTTATTCTATGGGTTGGGGCCACACTTTCCTGGATTTTGTTGTGAGGGGTTCCCAGGCCCAAAGTGCCACGTCTTTTGTTTGATCTTCTGCTTGATTTTGACGACATATCGGTAGGCCGCGCCCAAGGATGAGATGTCTAGAAATTCCATTTCGGTTTGGATATATCTATGTAGAGCACCGTGATACTTGAAAACCAGATGTCGCTCTGAATCTTTGATACCCAACTTGGTGCGCAAGGTATGGAAGATATTTGTGAAATCTGGCACTGCTTGGTCTCTTTCTTGCCGTAGTGTGGTCCATTTGGTATNCACATGTACACCATGCTGATCAATGATGTAGCCCAGGTAATGGACCTTGCCCATGCCGAAGGAGCATTTTTCCAAGTTGGCGTATAGCTTGTGCTGCCACAGGGTGTGCAGAACCTGCTGAATATGATGCAAGTGTTTGACCCAAGTCTTGCTGTAAATGAGAATGTCATCCATATACACCACTACAAAATTATTGGTGAATGGTCATAGGATATCGTCCATCATTCTCATGAAAGTGGCTAGAGCATTTCTCAAACCAAAGGGAATGACCAACCATTCAAAAAGACCTTTCTTTGACTTGAAGGTGGTCTTCCATACATCTGTCTGTTCTATAAAGACCTAGTGGTAGCCAAACTTTAGATCAATCTTACTGAAGTATTTATCCCTCATGAGTTGATCAAGGAGGTCGTTGATTCTTGGAATCGGGTACCAGTTTCTAACTGTGATTTTATTCAGAGCCCGATAATCAATGCAGAGTCACCAAGTTCCATATTTCTTCTGTACCAGCATGATTAGGCTCTCGCAAGGTGATGAGATGGGATGGATGTGTCCCTTGTGGAGCAGTTCTTGGATTTTTCACTTAATCTCCTCATTCTCTAATAGAGAGCGATGATAGACTGGCCCATTGGGCAACGGTGCACCGGGGGTCAGATCGATGGGGTGCTTGACCTAGCAGTGTAGAGGTACCTCGGTAGGTGAGGAGAAGATATCCGAGTATTCTTCCACGACCTTATCTACTTGCTTCTTCTGTGTGGAGAGGTCAGCCATAGAGACCTTGGATGTGGTTGTGATCTTTCGCTTATTCTAAGAGAGAATCATGAAGAAGACAAACTTCCCCGTTTGAGAGATGACCTTCTTGCATTGCTTAGCAAAGATCAAGGAAATAAAACTAGGTGGGATTGCCTCAGGTATCCTGTACAATTTCCTGTTCAGAGTAACAGTAACACTACGAGGCCTAGACTCATATACAACTTGACATTTCCATAAATAAAGTTGGCCAAAAAAAACATCACAAACTTCGAGAGGAGCAACATCACACAATACCTTGTCTTTGAATGGCTTGATGCCATATGACAATCGACACTGTTGGCTGACGCAGAGATTGCTTCTTTGGTGAAGCCATCCAATGGTGTAGGGTTGTGGGTGAGGCATTGTGGGTAGGGCCAGCTGCTTGACGACCTTTGCAGAGATGAGGTTCTTCTGGCTACTGCTATCAATGATGAAGTGTAGCGGGGTGCCTTTTACCCACATTTGTGAATGGAAGAGGCACTCTCCTTCTTCTGGCTCATCTGGTTCACTAGGTGGGAGATTGGTGATAGAAACAGTGGCACTAGGTTCCACGTCAATGATCCATCTTCCCCTTTCTGATTCTAGCTCAAAGTCAGAATCCGCATCTGATTCAAAGATTTTCACTTTGGCCACGAACAACTGCTTTGAGCGATAATCAACAGTGTTATGCCAAGTTCTCTTATGGAAGTCGCACCACTTCCCGGTATGTTTCTTTGTCTTTCTAGTGTCCTTCTTTGCTTGCGGATTGGATTGGTTGTTCTGATACTATCCATCTTTGTGCTATCCTTTATTCTATGGGTTGAGGCCACACTTTCCTGGATTTTGTTGTGAGGGGTTCCCAGGCCCAAATTGCCACGTCTTTTGTTTGATCTTCTGCTTGATTTTGACGACATATCGGTAGGCCGCGCCCAAGGATGAGATGTCTAGAAATTCCATTTCGGTTTGGATATATCTATGTAGATCACCGTGATACTTGAACACCAGATGTCACTCTGAATCTTTGATACCCAACTTGGTTCACAAGGTATGGAAGATATTTGTGAAATCTGGAAATGCTTGGTCTCTTTCTTGCCGTAGTGTGGTCCATTTGGTATATAAGTCATCATAACTTCCAACAGGGTAGTATTGTTCCTTAATAGAATCCTTGAAGGAATCCCAGGTTGCTGTGACTATAAATAATGAGGGTTCCTTTGTTTTCTTTTTCTCACAGAACGTTTCCCACCAATCTTTGACATGGGGGACGACTTTGAGGAGTGCAAAAGTAATCTTTTCTCTATTCGAGAAGTTATGGACAAAAAAATACCCTTCTAGCATATTCAACCACTTTTCTATAGCATATGTGTCTATCTAACCTTAAAATATAGGAATATCGAAGTTTATTTGTACCTTGAAGGGGGTGGCACCTCCGCTCGAAGAAGATGCATCGCCTGTTGGTAGCCGCCAATGGATTTGCGTGAAACTATCCATCATCTCGTTCCTCTGTTGCTTGAGGGATTCCTCAATCAACAGTTTGAAAGGATCTCCTGTCTCATCATAATTCTTTTCTCCTACCATGAGAGGTCACTTGGGAATGCAAGATCTTTTTTCCTCAAGAGAAACAAGCTCAAGACACAACTCTTTGTACTCTGACCTCGTTGGGGACATGCATTAAGACGACAAGGAGAAGACGACTCTGATACCACTGATCTAGATTTTATGAGAAGAATGAAATGAATACATATTATTACCAAATTCTTAACACAAAATAACACAGATACATGAAAACTGGTTTTCTATTCAATAATGAAATAAGCTGAAACTGTAAAATGCAGTGGAAACAAACTTGTTGGAATGGTGGCGGCTTATCTCTGAGAAGAGATGTGACGACTGTGCTCATTAGCAAGAAGATGATTACAATGAGGCTCTGAAGGAATTTTACAATAAACATGATTTCCAAAAACCCTATACATCCAAAAACCTAACCCTAGGAGATGAAGCGCCAAAAGTCATGTGGGCCCTGTTTGGGTAAGATAGCACATTAACTTCCCGGGGTCCTAACTTTTCCATACGATCTCCATTTTAGGCATATGATAGCCCGTTGGAAAGGTATCATCGTGGAGATTAATTTTGGGGCCTCAATAATGTAGTAGGAAATCATTGATAAGATCAATCCTGAAAAAACTTTATTTAGGCCCTCAAAATGGCCCCGGAAGTGAAAAATGCAAAAAATAGTAAATTGCCAAAATTACCAGAAAACTGTTTTGAGCCAGTTGGAAAAGGTGGGTGGCCACCGATATCCATATGGATCAATACTCCCTCCTTGGGAAGAAATGGTATCCAATTCATTGAGTTCCCCCATCAGATGAGGTAATTTCTGTTAAATTTGGCCNTTTTCTTTTTCTCACAGAACGTTTCCCACCAATCTTTGACATGGGGATGACTTTGAGGAGTGCAAAAGTAATCTTTTCTCTATTCGAGAAGTTATGGACAAAAAAATACCCTTCTAGCATATTCAACCACTTTTCTATAGCATATGTGTCTATCTAACCTTCAAATATAGGAATATCGAAGTTTATTTGTACCTTGAAGGGGGTGGCACCTCCGCTCGAATAAGATGCATTGCCTGTTGGTAGCCGCCAAAGGATTTGCGTGAAACTATCCATCATCTCGTTCCTCTGTTGCTTGAGGGATTCCTCAATCAATAGTTTGAAAGGATCTCCTGTCTCATCATAATTATTTTCTCCTACCATGAGAGGTCACTTGGGCATGCAAGATCTTTTTTCCTCAAGAGAAACAAGCTCAAGACACAACTCTTTGTACTCTGACCTCGTTGGGGACATGCATTAAGACGACAAGGAGAAGACGGCTCTGATACCACTGATCTAGATTTTATGAGAAGAATGGAACGAATACATATTATTACCAGATTCTTAACACAAAATAACACAGATACATGAAAACTGGTTTTCTATTCAATAATGAAATAAGCTGAAACTGTAAAATGCAGTGGAAACAAACTTGTTGGAATGGTGGCGGCTTATCTCTGAGAAGAGATGTGACGACTGTGCTCATTAGCAAGAAGATGATTACAATGAGGCTCTGAAGGAATTTTACAATAAACATGATTTCCAAAAACCCTATACATCCAAAAACCTAACCCTAGGAGATGAAGCGCCAAAAGTCATGTGGGCCCTGTTTGGGTAAGATAGCACATTAACTTCCCGGGGTCCTAACTTTTCCATACGATCTCCATTTTAGGCATATGATAGCCCGTTGGAAAGGTATCATCGTGGAGATTAATTTTGGGGCCTCAATAATGTAGTAGGAAATCATTGATAAGATCAATCCTGAAAAAACTTTATTTAGGCCCTCAAAATGGCCCCGGAAGTGAAAAATGCAAAAAATAGTAAATTGCCAAAATTACCAGAAAACTGTTTTGAGCCAGTTGGAAAAGGTGGGTGGCCACCGATATCCATATGGATCAATACTCCCTCCTTGGGAAGAAATGGTATCCAATTCATTGAGTTCCCCCATCAGATGAGGTAATTTCTGTTAAATTTGGCCCTGGGTGAGCCACTTGCCTTGGTGCAATAACTGCCCTGCTTTGACGACTCGATAAAGCTGGATCCTTTACTGTCGAGTTCCCTTGATCTGTGTGTCCATAATATGATGACTGGATTCCTATTGGATGCAGTCGGGGTTGATCTCTATTGGTGTCAGCTATTCTGCTACGTCTAAGGTGTCCAATAATGGTGGTAAATAAGGGCGAAGGAGATCCACGTTGAACACTGGGTGCAGGACAAGAAAAGAAGGAATGTTGAGCTCAAAAGCATTATCCCCCACAACCTTGGTGATGGTGTACAACCCATAGTGGAGTGGGAAAATATTTTGATGGGGTCCTGTAAGCTGTTCTTTCTGCAAGTGCAACCAAACTTTTTCTCCCACCTGAAACTTATGTGGCAGCCGATGTTGATCATGGCGCTGTTTGTACTTGTCATTGGACTTCTGTAGGATATCCTGAACCTATTGGTGGATGTGATCGATCCGATCAATGAACTAGGTGGCTTTTTCAGCTTCAGTTGGAACAAGAGATGATTTGGTTGAGGTGATCACAAGGGGAAGTGAAACATCTATGGGACCCAATGGTTGGAATCCCAACCCCACCTAAAAGGGGATGTGGCTGGTTGAGCTATGAAGGGCTCAACTGTAGCTATGCTGGACATAGGGAAGGCTCTCATCCCATGTTCAAGGGCTCTTTGAATTATAAATGTGAATGATATGCATAACCATTCTATTTACGACCTCGGTTTGGCCATCTGTTTGGGTGTGGAAGGCCGTGGATTTGGTTAGCTTGGTGTCCAGTAGTGACCAAAGTCTCAACTAGAATGTGCTGAGAAATTGACTATCCCTATATGAGACAATGGTTTGTGGGAGTCCAAAATGTACCTAGAGCCATTTAAAGAATATCTTGGTAGTGGCCTCTGCTGTGATGCTCTTCTTACAGGCAACAAGAATAGCCATCTTAGAAAAGAGGTCAACAACCACAAAAACACAGTCATTTCCCCACTTGGTGGACAGAAGGCCAGACATGTAGTCCATTGATATGGATTCCCATGGCCTGTAAGGAGTAGGAAGAGAGGTGTACATGCCCTGTTTCTTAGTGTTTGGTTTGGAAATAGCACAGGCAATGCAGGACCTGATATACTTGCTGATCTCCTGTCAGAGTTTCGACTAGTAGAAATATTTATGTAGCATTGCCACTGTCTTTTCGACACCGAAGTGTCCTACCACCCGACACTAGTGGGCTTCCTAGATGAGATTCAATTGCTTTCTTGATGGAACATAGATATGGTCAAGATGACACAATAACCCACCCTGAAGATAGAAATTATTGACAACTATGTTTGCACCCAACATTTGGTAGGTGGTGGCGAAGTCCGGGTCTATCTCATAGAGTTGGGGCCATCCAAAGCTCTCATGGACGCAAGAGTCTAGCACCGTGGTGAGTGCCGCGACTAGTGGTCTGTTGAGGAAATCAATGACACGATTGGTGCTCCCTGTTTTATACTTGATGTTGAGGTGGTATTACTGCAAGTATGTGGACCACTTTTGATGGCAGTTATTATGCAATTTTCCTTGTGTCTGCATAAATTGCAGTGGCTTATGATCAGTGCGGATGACTATCTCCTTCCCAATAATGTAATGTCTCCACTGGCAGTAGTCTTTCACAATGGAGTACATTTCTTTGTCATAAGTAGGGTACTTACAGACAACATTGGATAATGTCTCACTATGATAGGCCACGGGGTGGATGTGCTGAGTGAGAATGATGCCAACAACATAGTCTGAAGCATCTGTCTCGATCTCAAAGGGATGTTGCAGGTCTGGTAGTGAAAGTACTAGGGATGAACACAAGAACTTATTCAAATCATCAAATGCTTGTTGTTGGGACTGGACCCATGCAAATTTTTCTTTACCACCACCCCTGGTGATTTGGCTGAGGGCCCATGCGATATGGGAGAATCCCAACACAAACCTGTGGTAGAAATTGGCAAGGCGCAAGAAGCTCCAAAGCTCAGTGNATTCTTAACACAAAATAACACAGATACATGAAAACTGGTTTTCTATTCAATAATGAAATAAGCTGAAACTGTAAAATGCAGTGGAAACAAACTTGTTGGAATGGTGGCGGCTTATCTCTGAGAAGAGATGTGACGACTGTGCTCATTAGCAAGAAGATGATTACAATGAGGCTCTGAAGGAATTTTACAATAAACATGATTTCCAAAAACCCTATACATCCAAAAACCTAACCCTAGGAGATGAAGCGCCAAAAGTCATGTGGGCCCTGTTTGGGTAAGATAGCACATTAACTTCCCGGGGTCCTAACTTTTCCATACGATCTCCATTTTAGGCATATGATAGCCCGTTGGAAAGGTATCATCGTGGAGATTAATTTTGGGGCCTCAATAATGTAGTAGGAAATCATTGATAAGATCAATCCTGAAAAAACTTTATTTAGGCCCTCAAAATGGCCCCGGAAGTGAAAAATGCAAAAAATAGTAAATTGCCAAAATTACCAGAAAACTGTTTTGAGCCAGTTGGAAAAGGTGGGTGGCCACCGATATCCATATGGATCAATACTCCCTCCTTGGGAAGAAATGGTATCCAATTCATTGAGTTCCCCCATCAGATGAGGTAATTTCTGTTAAATTTGGCCTTGGGTGAGCCACTTGCCTTGGTGCAATAGCTGCCCTGCTTTGACGACTCGATAAAGCTGGATCCTTTGCTGTCGAGTTCCCTTGATATGTGTGTCCATAATATGATCACTGGATTCCTATTGGATGCAGTCAGGGTTGATCTCTGTTGGTGTCAGCTATTCTGCTATGTCTAAGGTGTCCAATAATGGTGGTAAATAAGGGCGAAGGAGATCCACGTTGAACACTGGGTGCAGGACAAGGAAAGGAGGAATGTTGAGCTCAAAAGAATTATCCCCCACAACCTTGGTGATGGTGTACAACCCATAGTGGAGTGGGAAAATATTTTGATGGGGTCCTGTAAGGTGTTCTTTCTGCAAGTGCAACCAAACTTTTTCTCCCACCTGAAACTTATGTGGCAGCCGATGTTGATCATGGCGTTGTTTGTACTTGTCATTGGACTTCTGTAGGATATCCTAAACCTATTGGTGGATGTGATCGATCCGATCAATGAACTAGGTGGCTTTGTCAGCTTCGGTTGGAATAGGAGATGATTTGGTTGAGGTGATCACAAGGGGAAGTGAAACATCTATGGGACCCAATGGTTGGAATCCCAACCCCACCTAAAAGGGGATGTGGCTGGTTGAGTTATGAAGGGATCGACTGTAGCTATGATGGACATAGGGACGGCTCTCATCCCATGTTCAAGGGCTCTTTGAATTATAAATGTGAATGATATGCACAACCATTCTATTTACGACCTCGGTTTGGCCATCTGTTTGGGGGTGGAAGGCCGTGGATTTGGTTAGCTTGGTGTCCAGTAGTGACCAAAGGCTCAACTAGAATGTGCTGAGAAATTGACTGTCCCTATATGAGACAATGGTTTGTGGGAGTCCAAAATGTACCCAGATCCATTTAAAGAAGATCTTGGTAGTGGACTCTGCTGTGATGCTCTTCTTACAGGCAATAAGAATAGCCATCTTAGAAAAGCGGTCAACAACCACAAAAACACAGTCATTTCCCCACTTGGTGGACAGAAGGCCAGACATGTAGTCCATTGATATGGATTCCCATGGCCTGTAAGGAGTAGGAAGAGAGGTGTATATGCCCTGTTTCTTAGTGGTTGGTTTGGAAATAACACAGGCAATGCAGGACCTGATATACTTGTTGATCTCCTGTCAGAGTTTCAACTAGTAGAAATATTTATGTAGCATTGCCACTGTCTTTTCAACACCGAAGTGTCCTACCACCTGACAGTAGTGGGCTTCCTAGATGAGATTCACTCGCTTTCTTGATGGAACATAGATATGGTCAAGATGACACAATAACCCACCCTGAATATAGAAATTATTGACAACTATGTTTGCACCCAACATTTGGTAGGTGGTGGCGAAGTCCGGGTCTATCTCATAGAGTTGGGGCCATCCAAAGGTCTCATGGCTGCAAGAGTCTAGCACCGTGGTGAGTGCCGCGACTAGTGGTCTGCTGAGGAAATCAATGAAACGATTGGTGCTCCCTGTTTTATACTTGATGTTGAGGTGGAATTACTGCAAGTATGTGGACCACTTTTGATGGCAATTATTATGCAATTTTCCTTGTGTCTGCATAAATTGCAGTGGCTTATGATCAGTGTGGATGACTATCTCCTTCCCAATAATGTAATGTCTCCACTGGCGGTAGGCTTTCACAATGGAGTACATTTCTTTGTCATAAGTAGGGTACTTACAGACAACATTGGATAGCGTCTCACTATGATAGGCCACGGGGTGGATGTGCTGAGTGAGAATGATGCCAACAACATAGTCTGAAGCATCTGTCTCGATCTCAAAGGGATGTTGCAGGTATGTTAGTGAAATTACTGGGGATGAACACAAGAACTTCTTCAAATCATCGAATGCTTGTTGTTGGGACTAGACCCATGCAAATTTTTCTTTACCACCACCCCTGGTGATTTGGCTGAGGGCCCATGCGATATGGGAGAATCCCAACACAAACCTGCGGTAGAAATTGGCAAGGCGCAAGAAGCTCCAAAGCTCAGTGAGTGTGGTTGGGGATGGCCAGTCACGGATGACTTAGATCTTGGCTCGATCCACATGTACACCATGTTGATCAATGATGTAGCCCAGGTAATGGACCTTGTCCATGCTGAAGGAGTATTTTTCCAAGTTGGCGTATAGCTTGTGCTACTGTAGGGTGTGCAAAACCTGCTGAATATGCTACAAGTGTTCGACCCAAGTCTTGCTGTAAATGAGAATGTGATCCAGATACACCACTACAAAATTATTTGTGAATGGTCATAGGATATCATCCATCATCCTCATGAAAGTGGTCGGAGCATTTCTCAAACCAAAGGGCATGACCAACCATTCAAAAAGACCTTCCTTTGACTTGAAGGCGGTCTTCCATACATCTGTCTATTCTATCGGGACCTGGTGGTAGCCAACCTTTAGATTAATCTTATTGAAGTATTTATCCCTCGTGAGTTGATCAAGGAGGTCGTCGATTCGGGGAATCAGGTACTGGTTTCTGACTGTGATTTTATTCAGAGCCCGATAATCAATGCAAAGTAACCAGGTTCCATCTTTCTTCTGTACCAGCATGATTGGGCTCCCGCAAGGTGATGAGATGGGACAGATGTGCCTCTTGTGGATAAATTCTTAGATTTGCTGCTTGATCTCCTCATTCTCTAATAGAGAGTGACGATAGACTGGCCCATTGGGTAGCGGTGCACCAGGGGTCAGATCGATGGGGTGCTTGACCTGGCAGTGCAGAGGTACCCTAGTAGGTGAAGTAGATATATGAGTATTCTTCCACGACCTTATCTACTTGCTTCTGCTGTGTCGAGCGGTCGGCCACAAAGACCCTGGATGTGGTTGTGATCTTTCGCTTATTTTGAGAGTGAATCATGAAGAAGACAAACTTCCCCGTTTGAGAGATGACCTTCCTGCATTGCTTAGCAGAGATCAAGGAAATAACACTAGGTGGGACTGCCTCAGGTATCCTGTATAATTTCCTATTCAAAGTGATAATAACACTATAAGGCCTAGACTCATATACAACATGACATTTCAATAAATAAGGTTGGCCCAAAATAACATCAAAAACTTTGAGAGGAGCAACATCACACAATACCTCATCTTTGAAGGGCTTGATGCCGTATGATAGTCGACACTATTGGTTGACACAAAGATTTCTTCCTTGGTAGGTCCATCCAATGGTGTAGGGTTGTGGGTGAGGCATTGTGGGCAGGGCCAATTGCTTGACGACCTCTGCAGATATGAGGTTCTTTTGGATACCGCTATCAATGATGAAGTGCAGTGGGGTGCCTTTTACCCACATTTGCGAATGGAAGAGGTGCTCTCCTTCTTCTGGCTCGTTT
>JZKD02S0069353.1:12238-25471 GCA_000966675.3 Picea glauca
CTTATTTCATTATTGAATAGAAAACCATTTTTATTGTATCTCTGTTATTTTGTGTTAAGAATCTGGTAATAATCTGTATTCATTTCGTTATGCTCATAAAATCTGGATCACTAGATGTGTTTTCACCATGAGGATCATAATTTCAAGATTATGTAAACTCGAGACCCATTTCCTTTAGACATTCATCTTCTTCCTGCAATGCTAACTTATCTTTGACAATAAAAGGTCCTACTTCTTTCTTCAATTTGAAATAAGTTGTCTTCTTGTTAGCCAAGAAATTGACATGATCCAAATTTAAACGTTGTCTAATAAATTCTAATGAGAAGACTCTCAAGGTAAGTAACCTAGGAAGTATATAAGGTTGTAGTTCATACCCATATACCTTGATCACAGTATTATTTTCAGATAAAACTAGTCACATGTTCTCTTATTTTGGCTTAATTCCAGCATTCTATGAATTTCTGGGAAAATTCTTGGAAGGGATTGGCAATAGATGATTTCATAGGCTTGAGACATGAACAGATTTACAATTCATAAAACTAAGGATCTTGTAATTTCTTCCTAATAATTGAATTCCAATGAATGACTGAGTTTGGGTTACCCATTCCATCTTCCACTTGTAATTGTAGGTGTTGAAATATTAAGGATTGAGAATACATAAATAAGTAAACCAAGTAAGATTGATATATGAAGTAATGGGTATTCTGAAAATTCATCAGTTGAATATGTATGCTATCAACTAAGAATATTGAATAATCAAACTTGGTGAAAATTGAATCCATAACACCAAGAATATATGATTCAATAGTTTCATCAATGTCATACCCTATGATAGAGGCTATCATGGAAATTATCTATATAGATATATGAGGAAAAAGATCACTCCTAATGTTGATTTCGTTTGATGGTGGACTCAAATATCTACATAAATATGCATGCAACAAAGTAATCCTATCATCTGAATTCGGAGTTAAATATTGGCAGTTAAGTTTTGATATGTTTAACTCTTTAACATTTGGATCTGTAGATAACTATAGTATATCAAAGATTAACTGTGAATCAACAGTACAAAGCACATAACCATCCTTACTAAAATAGCTCTTTTACTCGAGGTATAGCAAGAAGTGCACCAAGAAAAATATTCGGGAAAATTGTAAACTTGGGGAACGATAAATGTAGCCAGGTTGGATTCCAAGACATGGTAATGATCGAAGAAATTACTAAAGTTCAATAAAGAAGTTATATGAAGTTCCAGAAGGTCAAAGGAAAGCTTCGGGTCGAAGGTATCTTTATAACTATCGAGAAATCCCTTGTCTTCTACGCTAAGTGGGGATTTATTCTTGCTTGACTGACTGGTTTGTTCAGAATCCATACTAAATCAAGATAAAAAAAAAAAATGAGATAAGGATTCAAAGAATTATCGGTTCAAATGATAGAAGGAACGAAATAGGTCTAAAAGCTTTGATGGAGCTATAGTCACGAGTGCTTAACCTTCAAAGTTGTAAAAATAAAAAATAAACAAAGCATTTTTACCCTTTATTAATTACCTTGGACGTGTGGCATGTGTTTATTCGTTTTTTCATTCGATAGAGAGGATTTGAAATGGCCCCAAGGAAAAATGCGCTAAAACTTCGTGTTGACATGTGGCTCGTACGAATTTAACCTATAAACTTTTCGCATTTGTGCCTTCCCATTATTCCTCATGCCAGTTGAAATGTGAAATGGATTATGATCGTTGATTTGAGATTGCATCTGATCTGATCCTGCAAAGAAAAAATGAACTTTATCAATAATAATATTATAAAGTTAAAACTATAAGACACACGATAAAACTATATAATTAATTATGTATAATGATATATCTATATACCTCTATAAAATTCAAACTACAAAATTTTATTTACAATAATATAATAATTAATATATGTACAAAATTAATATAATACACTATTAATAAAATAAAATAAAACCTATTCAAATATAAAATAAAACCTAATTTAAATATAAAATTAACACCATTCTAACTATAATTTAATACTTAAAGTTTATATATTTACAAGAACCGAATCTTATCTTTACACAAAAAATAAATTATATTAAAATCTAAACTAAGAAAAAAAATTGAATATATCTAGTATAAGACCTAAATGATCCCAATGAGCCTATAATGTTCAAGCACTCTATTATGGGAAACTACATCTTGGATACTTTCTTTGGAAATTACATTGTCGAAACATCCCCACATGCGGAATTATTCGCACAATATGAAATCCTTCATCGCACTCAAATTGTTGAGCTAAATTGTAGCATAATAGATAGGACTAATACTAACCCCCATGCACATACTAACATGTTTTCGAAAACTAACTTTGATGTACATATTATTTCTAATGATAGGAATACCATAGAGGATAGAATAAACAAAGAGCCACAAAATAATCATAGTACAACTTCTGATATGTGGACCTTTTTCTTTGATGGATCCAAGTCTAATGAAGGTGCAGGTGTTGGTTGCATACTAAAAGACCCTAAAGGTAAAATAATTATGATTGCATGTAGACTTGAATTCCAATGCACCAACAATATTGTAGAGTATGAAGCTCTCATCCAAGGATTGAAAAAGATAGTAGATATTAAGGTGAAATTGATAAAGGTATTTGGTGACTCAAAATCGTGGTAAGACATGTAAGAAAAACTATTCATTGTCTTATTAGTCATCTCAAAAATTACCAACAAAAGGTGTGGGAATTGATTAAAAAAATTGATGAATTCAATATTATTCCTATCCATTATTCTTTAAACTATGATGCAAACTTATTATCTAATTTTGCATCCAAATTGATTCCTTCATAAGGTTCAATGCCTAACACATTTTCTGTGGAATTATTGTATAGGCCCTCAGTACCTAGAAATATGACTAATTGGAGGATCTTTGATGATTATCATTGGATCATAAATTTTCTACATTTGGAGGATAATTTCAAATATTATTCCATTGATGAATACCAGCATGATCAAGGTTTGAATTCATACATGGGAGGGTCAACGGACCAAGCAGATGGGAACAAGATGACTCCAATAAATAACATTCTAAATTCTATTGTAAGACTCAACAAACTATATGATCTCCAAGATAAGTTTAATAATATTACCAACTACAAAAAAACATTTCTTCAATGTAGTTTGAGGTGATTAATCTTGGGACAGATAGCACACCCCAGAATGTCAACCTTGGAAAAAATTGTTCCCCAGCTGAAAAACAAACCTTCATCAAAATTTTCAAGGAATACAAAGACTTATTCACCCATAAATATGATGAACTTAAGACATATGACACCAATATTATTCATCACATCATCCCTATGAAGCCTCAAACGAAACCCTTTCAGTAGAAATTGAGAAATAAGCATTTGAATTTGGAACCTTTGGTAAAGGTGGAACTGAATAGAATCCTAGTTGCAAGAATCATTTTTCTGGTTACACATACTCAATGGATAGCCAAATTGGTACCTATCAGAAAGAAGAAAGGATACATTACATTATATGTGGACTTTAGAAACTTAAACAGGGCATCTGAGAAAGATAACTACCATGTACCTCCTATGGAACAAATATTACATTATGTCTCTAGTTCTAATATGTTGTCCCTTCTAGATGGTTTCTTAGGTTACAATCAAGTCCTAGTTTCTCAAGATGATGAATTAAAAATTGATTTTATAACCAAATTAGAAACATATTTATATAGGAAAATGTCATTTGGGCTAATTGATGCAGGGGAAACTTTCCAAAGGGATATGGATATTTTGTTCAGAGGGTTGATCGAAAATTGTGTGGTAGTGTATCTTGATGATGTGACTGTATTTTCCAAAGATAAAAAGGATCATGTTTATCACTTGAAAAAAATATTTGATAGGTGTAGAAGATATGGCATATCCCTCAACCCCGAGAAATTTCTTTTTTCTATAAATGAAAGGAAAATTTTGAGACTTGTTGTATCCAAGGATGAGATAATGATAGATCCTGAAAGAATAGAGGCAATTTCTAAAAATTAATTTCCACACAATAAGAATTCCATGCAATCATTTCTTAGAAAAATCATCTTTGTCAGAATATTTGTCCCCAGCTTTGTTGAAAATGTCAAACATCTCCAATACATGATAAAGAAAAAAACTCATTATAAATGGGTCTCCAAGGAAGAGGAATCATTTATAAGGATCAGAGAGGAAATAGAAAAATCCCTAACATTATTAAGCTCAAAATTCCACAAATATTTTATCCTTTACACCTTTTCCTCTGAAAATGCATTTGTGACGGTGCTTACCTAGAAGAATGATGAGGGGAATGAATTCCCAATTATTTTCATGAGTTCAAGACTGCATAGAGTAGAACTTGGCTATCTGAAAGTAGACAAGTAGGCTTATGTAGTCTTCAAGGTAGTTAAGCACTTCAAACCATAAGTGTTGAAATCCAAAACTAGAGTAGTGGTATCATATCTTGGTGTTAAGAACATTTTGGTTTATAAATATTTGGGAGAAAAGAGAGCTAATTAGATGATAGCCTTGCAAGAGTACGACCTCGATATTAGAACTACAAATATTGTTAAAGGGAAAGTAATATGGCATCTAAATCAACAGGAATTGAATATGGTGAGGAAAAACTCTATAAGAAAGAAAATGTGCTTGAAAAAGATATTTTCTACATCCATGTCACCAATGATCCATGGAACTATGAAATGAAGTATTATTTAACCCATGACAATGCTACAAATAGTTCGAACCTAAAAATAAGATATCTCTCCAAATTAAATCCACCCAATATCAACTTGTTCAAGGGATTATGTTCAGAAAGAACTATGATGGCATCCTCTTCAGATTCCTAGAGAAAGATGATGCAGAAAAGGCATTTGTGGAAATACATGATGGTCTAGTTGGAGGACATTTTTGGGGAGATACCACAGCACACAAAATTCTCAGGGAAGTTTATTATTTCCCCAGCATGTTTAGAGATGCTCATTCTTATGGAAGAAAGTGTGAAGAATGCCAAAAATCAGATGGAAGGGAAAAGAAACCTTCTCCCCTCCTTCAACCTATCGCAATTGAGTACCCATTTCAGAAATGGGGTTTAGATGTAAATGGGGAAATTAATCCCAAATCCTCCTAGCTTCGCAAGTACATTATGACTACAACATACTATTTTACACGTTGGATAGAAGCAATACCTCTTAAGGTGGTAAATGAAAATCAGGTAATATTCTTCCTTAAATCTCACATTGTAACCAGGTTTNTGTTTTCCAGCTGCAACTAGAAGGAGGCTCCAACCCCCTAGTTTCTCAGGCTACAACCTGAGGGAAGCTCCAACTCCCCAATTCTCTAGCTACAACCAAAAGGAGGCTACAACCCTCTATGTTCTCCGGCTACAACCGGAAGGTGGCTACAACCACCTATCCTTGCCCCGTCCAACCGCCCTGACGTATAAGTAGAATGATGGAACCACTATCACACTATCACGGTGAGATATACTGTTGTAAACCTGTACCAATAACTTGAACCATGCATCAACCTCTACCTCAACTTGTAATCAACATATACCATAAAAAAGTGCATCAACCATGCACCAACCTGTACCATAAAAAAGTGCATCAACCATGCACCAACCTGTACCTCAACCTGTACCATGAACAAGTGCATCAACCATGCACCAAACCTGTACAAATAACCTGTCACAACAAATTTTCCAAACAACCTATCACAACAACCTATCTCATCAATTTTATCAACCAAATCAGATCTACTCACCAAGATCAATCACCAAGACAACTCTCAAAGATGTGCATCAACCAAGTATAACACAACAACTCATAATCATCACCAAGATCAATATGTGCTTCTAACAATACAAGTATGCTACATCATCCATAAACCATGTGTCGACAATACTACTAACAAGTGCCTCCAACCATGTACCAAGTATGTACCAATCATGTATCAACTACTCATCAATATGTACCAACATCATCAACTATACACCTCATGTATGTGCCAATTCATCAACTACTTGTCTCAAGCATGTACCCAACTTGTACCTCAACGAAAATCCCTCATCAATTTCATCATCCAAATATGATTTGTAACTCTGTAATAGACCGGGTGTATATGATCACATACCTGCAAACCTTCCTTAACTTTAACAACAACAGACTAGAATTTTCATCAAACGTTTCTTTAGTCTCACAAGACTAGTTTTGGATTAGTCAACAACCCTAACTTGAAATAATCATAACTTTGTACCTATAATGAATAAAGATATGAAACTGATACACAATGTTCTTTAGTGTTTTTTATGCAATTCCTCCAGGTGTCACTACTTGGAACCTCTTATAAAAGTAGTTATGGAAAAAATTGCACACCTTGTTGAATTCTGTCTTATTCTAGAGAGAGACCATGTAGAGTGTGTCCCGCGCAGAATATTTGTTGAATTGATCTAAAACTGTTAAAAATCATACTACAGACTATACTCTAACCAACACATTTTTTCTTACTGGATTTGGATCTGTTATGAATAATTTATGATGTGTTTACCCGAAACACCTATTTTTGACTAGTTTCAGGACTAGCCACAAACCCTATTTCCCACAGAGTGTAACTCCAAAAATACAACGACCCACAAGATAAATTGTTTACCACGGATACTTGGATATGTTTACTCAATGGAATAGAAATTTCACGGTCTGAATCATTCTAGAAAAAAAGTTATTGCTAAAATGGTGAGATGACCTGTAAATAACATACCTTAGAAAGCATCATCAAAAGAATTTATCCTTCCTTGAATTTTGGCCTTCTTTTCTTCACCTTCCCTGAGAAATTAGGCTTAGATATCCTTTGCTTACCTCATAAACCTATATATATTCAATATTCTCAAGTGTATCTAAAATGAGAGAGCCTTGCCTCTTATTTATACTCTCCAAGTACCTTCCTTAAAAACATCTTCTAGGTCACTTTGCCCACTTTCCTTATTTTAGGGTTAACCCACTTCTAATTTTTCCATTAAATTTATTATTGAAATAATTTATTTTGTATTCACTTTGAATTTTAATACACTCATCACTTTACTTTATTATTTACCTTTTAAAATCTCTCAAACCACTTTGACTACTTTGACCTTTGGGGGCTTCTAGATGACATATGAGGGTCCTCCAACTTCATAAGGCCATAACTCTCAAACCGTGAGGAGTTATGTGACGTTTTACATACCACCAAAAATAGAATGACATATACTATCCATATAGAATAGTATTAGCTAAAAATATATCAAAATTCATACTGTTATCCGTCAAACAAACTTGGTTCCATTACCCAAACCTGGGTTCTCCAACTTTTTATGGCCATAACTCTCTAACCGTGAGGAGTTATGTGGTGTTCCACATACCACCGGAAATGGAATGACAAGAAATATGCATATAGGATAGTTTCACTGAAAAATTCACTGACATTCATCTCATTATTCCACAAATAAGCATGGGTTCTCTAACCATACTTCTAGGATAACTCAATCCGCAAAGAATCTTCCCGTGAGGGCTTTCACCATAAGGGGACCACTTTGTAGTTCATCCATTTGTACTTATTATCAACCATGACAAGACAATAATGAGTCATATTTACATCAAACAAACTTGGGTCGATTACCCAAACCTTTGTGCTACTGGAATTCGCTACCATACTTTCTCCAAGGGTTGACATCAATCACTAAGGGTTGGCATAAATCTACAATATCACTCTCCAATAGTTGACATCAATGACAACCAACAATCCATATCAACTATCCATCAACCTAAGCCAACTGTCTAACACCTGGTTATTTCTGAAAATGGGATCCTATGCCTGTGTCATAACTCTCATACTAAGCTTGTAGGATCTAATAGTAAGGATAAGTTAACAACTAAAGGTGACCTTTGAGAAATATATGTGAGATATTGTCCACTCCATATAAACACAGTGATCATGCTTGAACTTTCTTTGGGTAGACCCATAAGGGAAAAAGTACTGACTTGGCCAACATATAAAAGCAACTCTCATATCACCCTAATTCCTTAAACACCCAATTTGAAAAAGAAAAACCTATATTACAAATATATAAGGTTGAATCTAAAGAAAGAATCTGAAGGAAGTTGAAATCACTATAAAATGGTGTGGGAAGTGAAAGTAAATCAGTCGGGGCTATGGATGCTCGCTGGCAGTGGAGCCATGCTTGTATGATACTAAGTGATCCGACAATTCCTTAGATACCAATCTTAATATTTTAAAACCCATTTTATCATCTAAATTGATCCAGAATAATTATTGATCGTATTGAGGTGATTTGAAGAAAAAAAAAAAAAAAAAATATATATATATATATATATATATATATATATATATATATATATATATATATATATATATATATATATGATGTTCTTATTATCCAAAATCTCATAAAATGATGATAAATTTGAATAATTATGAGACAACATGACAGAAAATAAAAAATAACTCAAGTTATACAATATTGATGACATATTTTACTTCATCTCCAAGTTCCCTTTAAATAGTGAGTCTTCTCTTCATCATCTCAAAATGTCAAATTACAATATAAAATGTACTTACAAAGCCAAATCTGAAGGACTCTCTTCAATTCCACTGCTCAAACTCAAATATACAGTTTACCATTGAATTCCTTGCGAAATTTTGAGAAAAATGAGTATAAAATCGACCATATTCTGAACTGACTCAATTTTACCCTCTTTACATGCCAAACGATGCACTATGGTGCTCATTAATGGTAAATTGAACTAATACTTCTAAATACAATATCTTATCACAAAAATAACATCACCATTGAACTCCTCTCGAGTAAACGAGAAAAGTGAGTATAAACATGCATATACGCGATCAAAATACCTCATGGCATGAAAATATGTGCAACACATAAACTTGGATTTAATCAACATGCATTTCAATGCATTTCTACAGTACCCTCTCTCAGAATCCATGCCTTCCTCCTTCTCAATATTTATGTCAACCGGGGAATTTATGTCGGCCTCAATTCACGCGCCCATAAATAGGTTGCAGGCCCAAACCTCTTACCCGCACCTTCTGGCATCAGCTAAAATGTTTGTTTGGCGATCACCGTAACATAATGCGCCTTTAACACGACGATTAAGTCATTGGCATTATGTGGAGGAGGTCGCGGTTTCGATCCCCTACGAACCTCTCCTTTATGGGAACTTTGTTGTAACTTACAGATATATATGGTATGTTGTTAATTGTTTATAACCAAAGTTTTAAATGACCCTTTTCGTGAATATATGTTATGGTCACATATGATTAAAATACTATGGTTTGAGGGCTTTATCCCTCGACCCCTTTCCCACCGACCAAACCTTTAAACAAATTATTTTAATATGTTTAGCATATGAATATTAAGTCATATGTGATGGTCTATTAATAAGGCACGAGGTTATTACATGAGAGGTCAAGGGTTCGACTCCAGTCGACCTCACAAAATTTTAATAAACCTTAACCATAAATGGCCAACGGGAGATTTCCTCGTGGCAGTCTCTCATTGGTCTATCATTGCCATGTGTCAAGATATAATTATTCCACTTATGTGTATGAATTTCCGCATCACCTTGCCAACTTGACATGCCACATCACCAACTTCCTACCACGTCAGCATTGTATGGATGTACAGTCATGCCACATGTCACCCTTGTAGTGGTGACATGTGTCACCTTGACTTTGACATTTGACTTTTACCTGGTTGACCTAAATTTTGACCATCCATAACTTTTCATACGAACTTCGTTTAAGGAAATTTTTAAGTCGTTGGAAATATATCGGTGAGCTCTATGCAATGATGTCCTTTTCAAGAAAATTTGAGACAATCAAATTTTGAGCATTTATGTATCCTCCTAAACCTTTTTGATCATTATGAATCCTCCTAGATCTCTGTGAGAATTCATGGATCACACCTTCCCACTAAAGAACTTTTGGTCCTCCAAAATTATAAATATTTCAATAACTTAGTGATAATAACTCTTACTCACTCTTCCATCTTATTGTAATGCTCTTATTCAGTAACTTAGTGATGATGAAGCTTCTTCACTCTTCCACCTTGTTGAATATTATGGGACTAAATCTTCATATTGGATATTGGATACTAGATCAATGTACTTATGTCTACTTATGAAATATGGCTCTGAATCTGGCTCATTGGCATCTAGTGCTAATTCAAATCTAATTCCAGTTCTGGCTTATATATATTCTCATTGAACCTCTCCAATATCTGAATATGAATCTTGTACTCAACATCCACTCCTATATCCTTCTTTTTTGAAGATAGTTTATCTCTACCAATCATGAAACCAAGTTGAATGTTGATCTATGCCTTTATTTTTTGGACTCTTTGTTCATGTACTGTGGATATCTCTGTAGGAGTCTATGAATGAATTCCCCATCATTTAATATCTCCTACCCTGAAAGAAACTCTAAACATATGATTTGTATACATTTGTACTGTCTGAACTGCTTCTACTCAAGGTATACATCTGTATTGTTTGAACTGCTTATGATCAAGGTATACATCTACACGAACATGACATAATATCTTTGAAGATGCTTATAGAATGTATATTTCCAAGTATTTATCTCTTATCTCTTTACAAAGAAGATTATTTATCTTTTACCAACTCTAAGAAGCTTTACATTACTTCGATGTTTTTACTGTTTTTCGATCTACATGCTCCAACTGCCTGCATCCTTTTGTTCCTTCACCTTTGGTACTTCAGAATAAGAATGTTAACTTAGAAAATTTGATCCATATGTATTCCTTAGCTGATAACAAGACAATTAATATTGTCTACACTGTTGTCGAAAGGATTAGAAATAATTATAAGATACCTCTCACTCCTATAACAAAGTGGCTATATAGAAACCCTTTACAAGATTCATGTTACATTAAACAATATATAAGGTGGCCATATAGAAATCATTTACAAAATTCCTCTCTCTCTTAACAACACATAAGGTGGCTATATAGAAATTTCACAGAATTACTCTCACTCCTATAATCTACAATGAGTGGATTACAAGCCTTCTATTGCAACAATATACATAGAAGGTATCTGCATATGCATATTAGCTTGCATTTTACAAATATACATATTTACAATGAAATCTTTTTTAATGGATGGTTTATTCATGGACTCATTCTCCCCTTGGTACTGGAAGGAGTCTCACAGCTTCCTATCTCTGACAATGCCTATGAAGTCGATGATGAATTTCACATTGAATATGATGTTGAATCCAAGAAACCATTAGACTAGACTATAGGTCTTCCTAGTAACCTATATAACCTCTCCTTGCAAACACCAAGAACTATTGTTGTGTCTTGAGTAGTTTCTTGAGTAGCTTCCCTTGAATACATAGGTACCTGGCCATTCTGTAAGGTGACTACATATCTTGCATCTTCAAAATATGCAACTGAGAGTAGGTTTACTTTCAAATATGGAACATATAACGTATGCTCTATTCCCATAAATCCTCCTGACTCAAGATGAAATCTTACATATCTAGACCCTTTTATTACTTGTCTGGTGTTAGTTCCATATCCTACATAGAAATATGTGTCGATCTATGAGAAATTCAGGAATATTGATCTCATCCTAGTCATGTGGCAAGATGAGCCACTGTCCATGAACCATATCTCGATGTCTTCATATGTCACTTTGTTAAGATCATGCATTAAGAAGTATTCTTTCTCAAATATTTCAGAAAGACTATTAACTTCATCTCGGGTTGTTTCTTTCCTTCTTGCAAGTGCCTTTACATATTTTTGGTTCTTCTTTAGACATAAGTGTGGATAAAGTGTCCAACACTTCTCTGATGTCCACTCTTACCACAATAAGGGAAGAGTGTCTTGTTCCCATCTTGGAACCACAATCCCTTCTTGTCATTCCCCCTTTTCCTTTGCTTTGATAAATTACCTTTACCTTTACCCTTCTTCTTTAATGGATTTTATTTTACATACTTTATTCTTTGACATTTCTTCATATTATGGTTACTAGTTCCGCAATAAGCACATGGATATGTAGACAATTTATTCTTATTAATCTCACCAGTGCAAAATGTCTACATTCCCTCTTTAGAATGCACATCGCTTTCTAGAG
Source organism: Picea glauca (assembly GCA_000966675.3). NCBI lineage: Eukaryota > Viridiplantae > Streptophyta > Pinopsida > Pinales > Pinaceae > Picea > Picea glauca. Next base: position 24,444 of record JZKD02S0069353.1, read on the forward strand.
ATGTTGTACATATGTTACATTTCCTTGGGTTGGAAGGTAGGAATAACTACTTATGAAGGACCTCTTCATCTGAATTTATCCTTACTTCAATCATCCTTGAGCATTCTCCATCTTGATGGGAAAAAGAATAATCTGAAGAATCATCTTTCTCGACCATGCCTTTTGAAAGAGTTAGTTCCTTTTGCATTGGAGACTTTACATTCTCTACTAGCCAATATTCATGGATTGATTTTGATGGTGCCAATACTTGATCCTTGGTCTACAACTTCCTTTCCAACTCATGAAAAATACCTCTATGGAATTCCTCATGACATATCAGTCGATCTTACAGCGTTTGCTTCTCTTCCTCGAGAGTTTGCAGTTGCATCCTTAATTAAGAATTCTCCTTCTAAATTATCCTTTTGAATCTCTCGGTTAAAGTTCTTCTATAGCCTTAACTTCATGAGAGATTTACTCATTTTGTCCTCTCAACAAGAGCCTTCAAAATATTCACTAATCTTAAGTCTTGGACCCTTGTCACATCAACAACTTGCAAATGCACGTCAAAACTAGATCTGATACCACTTGATACAAAAATCCTTAGATACCAATCTTAATCTTTATAAACCCATTTTAGCATATAACTTGATTCAGAATAATTCTTGATCGTATTGAGGTGATTTGTAGAAGAAAAAAATGATGATGTTCTTATTATCCAAAATCTCAAAAAATGATGATTAATTTGAAGAATTATGAGATAACATAGAAGAAAATAAAAGAACTCAAGGTATACAATATTTATGACATATTTTACTTCATATCCAGGTTCCCTTTAAATAGTGAGACTACTCTTCATCGTCTCAAAATGTCAAATTACAATATAAAATGGACTTACAAAGCCAAACTTGAAGGTTCTATTCAATTCCACTGCTCAAACTCAATTATAGAGTTTACCATTGTATTCCTTGAGAAAAATGAGTATAAACTTGACCATATTCTAAACTGGCTCAATTTTACCCTCTTTACACGCCAAATGATGCACTATGGCA
>JZKD02S0069364.1:0-25471 GCA_000966675.3 Picea glauca
TTTGAGCAAAATCCAATGGTTGATAAGAGAGTTATTCAAGCAAATGAGTTAGGGTTTATATAGCCCTAATTGTTGAAGATGCAATTTTGTAACAACAACAAGAAGTATCCCCTTGATGGGTACGCCCTAGTGGTTGTGAGGTGCCCAAGGCACAAGGAATACAATCCACTTTACAAGAAGTAAAAATGACCGAAAATCATATTTCCCAATGCAATATTTTATTTCTCCAATGCAATAATAAATGACTAGTTCCTTTACTATTGGTTTAATGGGGTCATGAAAAGAAATATCTAGAAAATATACCACCTTGGGTGTGTAATCCCTTTTACTTCCCAATACAAGTTTCTCTAGCTAGGGTTTAAGCTAAGAGGTTGTATTCCCTTATACTTCTCTTAGCAAACCCATTTTAAAGAATTAAGATGAATCATAAAGTGATGAATACTATGATGGGGGTGTATGCACTTATACTTTCCACATAGTTCCGAGCACAATAACCTTGACTTGAAACAAATGATAGCATGAAAGTAAAAAAAAAAACATACCAATTCAAGGAAAAATGCCAAGATAATCCCCCTTTCTTTTATCGTTTCATTCATTTCTTGGGTGATCATTGGGAGAATCATCTGGAAGATTTATTCAAGGATTTTATATTTTACCCAACATCAACCCCTCTAGGACATATTTTACTTCCCAAGGCAAGTTTCTCTAGCTAGGGTTTAAGTTAAGAGGGTGTATGCCCTTATACTTCTCTTAGCAAACCCTTTTTAAAGAATTAAGATGAAGCATAAAGTTATTAAGACTATGATGGGTGTGTATTACCTTATACTTCCCACCTAGTTCCTAGCACAATAACCTTGACTTGATAAAAATGATAGCATGAAAGTTAAAAAAAACATACCAATTCAAGGAAAAATGCCAAGATAATCCATCACAATAGCAAGAGATAATCCTTCCAAGGCTATCGCATCACTTCCTCCATCAAACATTCATAAATATATCCACAAAAAATTGCACAAGAGATAAAAGAGCCAAGTATAGCGATAATTTCAGACCATGTCCTCTCACAATGAGGGAGAGTTATATTTCAAATGAGAACTTATGATCTCTTATTTATACAAATATCACCAAGGTGACTTATCAATAAATTAAGGGGTAAAACACAAGATTAGGGGTCAACAACTCTAATCTTTCCCCCTTCACAAAGTAATTCATTTAAAATTCACTTTTTCACATAAGAAAAACTTAATTTTAGAAGGATGTCACCCCTTTAAGGGATGTTTTTCCATTAGGAGAAAGTCATTGGTGTAGGAGGAGGGTGTTTAGGCTTTCCAAAGCCACATGTCAAGTATCCAAGTTACTTCCTTCATGGTCAAGGCCTAATTCTGCTCAAAATGTCCAAGTGTCAATGCATCAACCACACCACAAAACCCTAACCCCCCTAGGTGACATCATGCCTCTAGAAGAGATGTGTTCCCTCTTCTAGAAAAAACATTTGGCATGTGGGGGATAGGTTATGTCGTCCATGTCATATTTAATGCCTTCCAAGTTTTATCTCTCTCGCCCGGCATGTTATCACTAGAAGTCACCTCCTGATTGCAGAGGTAATCCTAGTGCCCATCAATTTATATGTCACAATGAATAAATTTAAGGGGGGGTCGAATGGGTGCAAACTCAGGATAATATTGTTTTAACTCAGAAAAATGGACCAGCATGCACAAGTAGGTGAGGTCTTGATTCAACTTCAATCAATAAGTTGTAGTAAGGGTGAGTAGGAGGAAGAACTTGAGGAGAAAATGTAAAGGTCTGCTATGGACATCAGGTCTTCCAGCAGCCTAAGAAGGAAAACTCAGAAAACAAGATCCTCTTGTATTCAGATTTTCAGGAAACCAAAAATGCTATAACAACACTGCAATCAAACATCTATTACAACACGGTCACACCAATCCATGTGAATCCTTCAATCATGAACTTTCAATATCAGATGCATAACAAGATGGAGGGAGAAAGCTGATGTAGATTAAACAAGAAGTATCAAATCAAATTACATAACTAGTGAACTAGAGCTTCATTAAAAATTTACAATGCGGGAGCCTAGCTCAACCATCAACCATAACAAAATATCAAAAATAATTATTTATAATCAGAACAATTCACCACTACCAGGAGTGTGACCTAGCCACTACAATCAAAGATTTTCATTTGTGTCTTCTCTGTCATACTGTGTATACATTCTTCTGTTAGAAGCAAGCTTAGATCAATAAGGGTTCTACAGGAAAATTCGTCCATGGGAAAATTCAGACTAACAGTCTGCCTCCACAGCCAGTTCTTCTATGCTTTCTATTTATGGAGTGAAATGAGGTTTCAAACACCACTCCATTTTCCTTAATTAATTTCATCGAGATTAGGGTGGGACTAACATCCAAAGAATTTCCATGCACAGCTAACGATTCTTCGAGCTTCATCCGACATTTTGAAACCATGGTGGTCTCACTCTATAATGAACACGAGCAACCCCGACCTTTGGTGCAGGTCTTCATGAAATCAACACCCTTTCCTTCATGCTCCCATATATCCTGGTGTTAGCCTCTTCTTTAGGTGACCCCGGGCCACAACCTGGCGCTTAAATCCCAAGTGCTTTGCGATTTTGCACTTCGCGAAGTTGATGCTTTTCCCTTTGCCAATTTCCCGAATCGCAAATTAGTGATTCTCTTATCTACTGCCATGTCCCTCCTTCCATTGGATGGCCATAATCTCTTCCTCGAAACTCCACCTCGGTTAGCTTCATGCAATGGGTGCCAATATTTCATCCCAGATCTACTTTCCAAATGACCTCGGGCCATGACCTGGTGCCTATCTTCAAAGTGATTTGCGGTTTCTCTTTTTGAGACTTTGAAAGATAGCTCCCTTCAAAACTTTTAATTCATGAAACTACGAACCCACTGATCTGATGCCACATGTTCCTCTGAATTGAACAGTCCAGATAATTTTGGCACTTAGGGACCTCGGACCCTCGGGCCTTCGGCATTTCGGGACTCGGGAAATTTGGGCATTCCTCACTTTAGTTTTTCCCGAAATGATTTTCTTCGTTGCTCGTATATAGTGCCACGTGTCCCCCTGAATTAGATGACCGATGCTGATTTTGGGTTTCGAGAGTTCGGACATTTGACAAACAACTTTAACAATTTTCCAAACTCCCGATTCTCATGATTATTTTTCATCGTTGATCCCTCCAGATGAGATCTACAGTCCATCTTTAACCTTTGCTTGACCTGTGACTTCAGGCTTTCGACACTTCGGGACTTCGGGCTTTGGGGAAATCCAAAGGGAGAAGCACCCCTAATCCTGAAATCTGAAATAGATAGTTCTCGTCCAATGAGGAAGGAAATACATCATTTAATCTTCAACTTCGAACCTCTTTCTGATGTTAAAATTCACACAACTTTATAATCTCGATTTCCGGAGGGCCTCTAATCTGAACTTCGAATGGAATCTTATCCATTGAAAGATAAATTTGTCTTCTTGCTTGATTCGAGTCTAGAATGGGTCCCTTTGAGTGTTGCACCTTGAGCCCACAGTTGCGGCCTGTATAAACAAAGACTTGGACGACTGGTTGGGGGCTCGGAAAGACAAAGGATGAGCGATTGAGACAAAGAGGAAAATGATCAACCTCAAAGAAAAAAAGAAAATATTAGGGCTGCGACTTCTCAGGTAAAACAACAAGGAAAAACAAGTCACTCAAATGGACGAGGGAAAACAGAGGAAAATTTACAAGCCAAAGGGGAAAAAATTAAGACTTGGTCTACGAAAATGAGAGAGACGGGGAAAAATTACAGACCTAGGAAGAAACCATGAACCCATGAGACTCTAACAAGTTCATTTGATAACACGGCATATGGGCCCTTGGCATCTAACCTGTGGGCTTATATCCCTATGGAAGCCCAAGCTAGGCTTGTTTTCCCAAAAATATCCACCAACTAGCTCCTGCAAAGACAAATGAGCACGCCCTCCAAGGATCTCAATTCATAACAGCATGATAAGTGAATCCAATCAATAAATAATCCATCTACTCATGTGCATATAAGATCATTATATCAAACAATTAACTTCTCAAAGACACTATGCGACTTGTGAAGCTTGAATATGGGAGGGTTGATGAGGTGTCCTATTGGGTAGACCTTTCCCTAGGTTAAGGAGAGTTTCCAAGAGATCCCTCTCTAAGCCTTGTAAAGTGGATGAAGTGGTTGGGGTCAAGACTTAATGGGCATAGGGCTCATGACATACAAGGGGTCATAGTGTCTCATTCATGTGTGTGCCTTTGTAGAGGGTGTGTGGTACCTTCATCTGCAATGCATTTTTTCCAATCCCATCATTTTCCTTTTATCTTTATTTCTTTGTTTTCTTTCAATATAGCATAAGGAGAGGTTGAAGGTCACTACCCTGACATGGTGACCAAATGATGGCAATGTCACCCACAAGAACCTAATGGAAATGAGAAGGTTGGCTCGTGATGAGACCCCCTTTCTTTGAACCATGCAACTGAGAGCCATTACCCTGGTTTGGTGACCAGATGAGGGGTAATTTCATACCACTATATATTCATGGATATTATAGGTTTTCCCGTGATAAGACCTCTTATCCTTAAACTAACCTTTTAAGCATTCTTTATTATATTATGGATCTCGGCCTTTCCTCAAAGATAATCATTTCATTGCTTTCTTGGGTGATCCCTAGGTGAAGCATCTGGAAGTTTTATTCAAGTATTTCATCTTTTACCCAACATCAACCTCTCTATTCCTTCATCCCCTTCTTCCCATAGAATGAGGGACAACCCCTTCTTAGGTCAATACACCCTAAAATCCCAAGAGATGAGGAAATGGAGGGGAATAATGATGGAAAGTGTTAAGTATGGTCGAGAATGGTACTATGGATCATTAATGGAGTTCCTAGTATCAAAACCATTCCCAAAGAAGACCACTTACTAGGGCACAATGTCAACCACCAAGTTGAAGCAAGGAAAAAAGCATTATCATGAAATCATAATGTCAACCACCAAGGTGAAGCAAGGAAAAAGACATTTCATGAAATCTAGAGCAATATAAGATACACCATAATCAAATGGCTTGAATATTTAAATGATGCTCACCATAATACTAACTTGTACCTCATGGAGAAAGGCTCATTCCCTTCCAGAAGCTGGCTGGTGTGGTGGATTCTATCTGCAAACCTGTGACCATATTTGGTGGTGAATGGGTTTTCCATCTATACAAAGGGTATTGATGGTCGTGTAGTCTCTCAACACTCCATATCTGCAACTTGAGGACCTCAATACATAATCTCCTTAGTTCTCCAAAAAATGGGGATAACAATGCCCATGCAGTCGAAGATGATGAGCCACCTAAGAAGTCAGCTAGAGAAGAGATAGAAGAATATGATTTTTTTTCAACTCTCTCTGAGACTGTGACACCTGGAAATGATTCTTGGCTCATAGATAATGGTGCTTCCAACTAGATGACAGGTAACAAGAATACTCTCTCTAGCCTTGAAGAGAAGAACTCCCTCTAGAAATTCTCACTTGGAGATGATTATCAGTACCCAATCAAAGTAATAGGAGAATCCACCTACAAGATTGATTCAAGAACTCCAATAAGGATGAAGGATGAACTTTATGTACCAAGTTTGAGGAAACAATTACTTTATATTTCTACTTTAGACAATAAATGTTTTTGGGTTGCATTTGTAGATGGTAAATTACTTATATGGTCTAAACGAAAAACTATAGAATATGTAGTTGTCATTGGAATAGAAGAAGGTGGCTTGTACAAATTAAAAGGTCACTCAGATGCATGCTTAACACATAGTATTGTAATTCCATGTGAACTTTGGCATAGATGGTTTTCTCACATTAACTACAAATCCCTACCATATGTGAGCAAGGTAGTCACAGGTTTACTATAATTAAAGGTTGATCATGAAGGTGTATGTAAAGGATGTGCACAAGGAAATATTACAAAGAATCCTCTTTCGAAAAGTGATAGCAAAGCAGATGGAATATTGGATATTCTTCATTCAGATGTATGTGTTCCAATGCCATCAACATCATTAAGCAAGTATGTATACTATGCCACATTTATTGATGATTACTCTTGTAAGACTTGGGGGTTTATTTCTTAAAGTTAAAAGATGAAGTGTTTGAAAAATTCAAAGAGTTCAAAAATTTAGTAGAAAACCTCTCTAAGAATATGATCAAGATACTCAGGTCAGATAATGAAGGAGAGTACACTTCAAGAGAATTCAAATACTTTTGTAGAGATGTAGGAATTAAGAGGGATCTCACCACTCATTACAATCAACAACATAATGGTGTAGCAGAAAGAAAGAATCGAATAATCATGGAAGTAGTGAAATATATGATCCATGATTAAGATATTCCAATGCACATATGGGATGAAGCATCCAGAACAACAGAATATGTCCAAAACATAATATCCTATAGTGCACTTGGATTTAAGACTCCTAAAGATATGTTCATTGAAAAGAAGCAAGAAGTCAGGAATCTCAAAATATTTGGTTGTCTAGTCTATTTACATATTTTGAAAGAGAAGAGAACCAAGCTAGAACCTTCTGAAAAGAAATGGGTATTTGTTGGATACTGTGAAGTCACCAAGGCCTTCAAAATCTACATCCCAGGTTACCATCAGATTGAGATCAGTTGATATGTTAGATTTGATGAAGATGAATCTTTCAGTAGATTGAGGAAATGTCAATTGGAAGAAGTCTATGAAGAAGAACTTGTAGCTCCCAGAGTTGCAGAACCTAACAAGGAAGTTGCAGTTACTCTTGATGGTGTTATATCGTAGGATCATGATATGGTGGAACCTCAGGAACCACCTCGTGAGATCATCTCTCACAAGAGGAAACCATCTTGGCCACATGAGATCATTCAAGATGCAGAGAAGTATGGTGCTCTCGAAGGAACCATGAAACAAAGCAAGAAGCCTAAGCCATACTCTAGTTATGTGTCTTTGATGTGTGATATCGCTAATAAAGAACCTACTTTGTTTGAAGAATTTTCTCAAAAGAATGAATGGATGATGCCATGACTGAAGAATACCAATCTATTATGAAGAATGATGTGTGGGAAGTGGTTCCCAAACCAGAAAATAAATATGTAGTATCCTCTAAATGTATATTCAAAATAAAACATACAGCAAATGGAAGTATTGAGAAATACAAATAAAGATTTGTGGCTCGTGGATTTTCCTAGAAAGAAGGCATTGATTATGAAGAAAATTTTTCTCTAGTAGCAAGATACACATCTATCAAAACCATCATGGCACTTGCATCCAAGATGAAGTGGAAGTTACACCAAATGGATGTGAAAAAAACCTTCTTGAACAGTGTTATTGAAGAAGAAGTGTATATAGAACAATCACCAGGTTTCGAAGTAAAATACGGAAAGACTCATGTATGCAAGTTGAAGAAGGCCCTATATGGTTTGAAGCAAGCTCCAAGAGCTTGGTATGGCAGGATTGATAGTTTTCTGATGAGCTTCATCTTTACCAAGAGTAAATCGGATCCCAACCTTTACTTCAAGATTGTGGATGATGGAACAGTTATATTGCTGCTATATGTGTATAACTTATTCTTGTCAGGTGAAGAAAATCTCATCATAGATTGTAAGAAGAATCTTTTCGCAGAATTTGAAATGAAGGATCTATGTTTGATGCACTATTTCTTAGGTCTTGAAGTATGGCATAGACCATAAGAGATTTTCCTTAATCAAGGAAAGTATGTTGTGGAGATTCTAATGAGATTCGACATTATGGACTGTAAATCTATGTTCAGTCCTATGGAGAAAAATATGAAGTTATTGGTTTATACTTCGTCAAAAATAGTTGATGTTACTCTATATAGACAGATGATTGGTTTGTTGATGTATCTAATGAATACTAAACTAGATCTATTATTTGTTGTAAACACCTTGAGTTAGTATTTGGTTCACCTTGTATATGCAAAGCATGTGATGAGATAGCTTAAGGGTACGTTGGACTATGGCCTCTGTTTTACTAGAGATTGTGAATTTAGATTATATAGATACACTGATTCACATTGGGCTAGAAGTGCTTCAGATAGAAAAATCACTTCAGGATGTTCTTTCAGTTTGGGGTTAGTCATGACCTCATGTAAAAGAAGGAAGCAATCCAAGATTTCTCTCAGAACGGGAGAAGCGTAGTACAATGCATCATTCTCCGCCAATTGTGAATACATATGGATTCAGGATTTGTTGACATGTCTATTTGACCTAGAGATGTATGCTATCGTTATCTTTTGTGATAACCAGAGTTTCATAAATATTTCAGAGAACCTGATGTTCCACGATAAGATGAAGCACATTGAGATTCGGTACCACTACATTCATGACTTGGTATAGAAGGGAGTTGTAAAGCTCCAATATGTTGGCACATATGAGAAGGTAGCAGATGTGTTGACTAAGCCTCTATCTCATGTGAATTTTGAGTACTTCNTGTTATCACTAGAAGTCACCTCCTGATTGCAGAGGTAATCCTAGTGCCCATCAATTTATATGTCACAATGAATAAATTTAAGGGGGGGTCGAATGGGTGCAAACTCAGGATAATAGTGTTTTAACTCAGAAAAATGGACCAGCATGCACAAGTAGGTGAGGTCTTGATTCAACTTCAATCAGTAAGTTGTAGTAAGGGTGAGTAGGAGGAAGAACTTGAGGAGAAAATGTAAAGGTATGCTATGGACATCAGGTCTTCCAGCAGCCTAAGAAGGAAAACTCAGAAAACAAGATCCTCTTGTATTCAGAGTTTCAAGAAACTGAAAATTCTATAACAACACTGCAATCAAACATCTATTACAACACAGTCACACCAATCCATGTGAATCCTTCAATCATGAACTTTCAATATCATATGCATAACAAGATGGAGGGAGAAAGATGATGTAGATTAAACAAGAAGTATCAAATCAAATTACATAACTAGTGAACTAGAGCTTCATTAAAAATTTACAATGCGGGAGCCTAGCTCAACCATCGACCATAACAAAATATCAAAAATAATTATTTATAATCAGAACAATTCACCACTACCAGGAGTGTGACCTAGCCACTACAATCAAAGATTTTCATCTGTGTCTTCTCTGTCATACTGTGTATACATTCTTCTGTTAGACGCAAGCTTAGATCAATAAGGGTTCTACAGGAAAATCCGTCCACGGGAAAATTCAGACTAACAGTCTGCCTCCATAGCCAATTCTTCTATGCTTTCTATTTATGGAGTGAAATGAGGTTTCAAACACCACTCCATTTTCCTTAATTAATTTCATCGAGATTAGGGCGGGACTAACATCCAAAGAATTTCCATGCACAGCTAACGATTCTTCGAGCTTCATCCGACATTTTGAAACCATGGTGGTCTCACTCTATAATGAACACGGGCAACCCCAACCTTTGGTGCAGGTCTTCATGAAATCAACACCCTTTCCTTCATGCTCCCGTATATCTTGGTGTTAGCCTCTTCTTCAGTGACCCCGGGCCACAACCTGGCGCTTAAATCCTGAGTGCTTTGCGATTTTGCACTTCGCGAAGTTGATGCTTTTCCCTTTGCCAATTTCCCGAATCGCAAATTAGTGATTCTCTTATCTACTGCCATGTCCCTCCTTCCATTGGATGGCCATAATCTCTTCCTCGAAACTCCACCTCGGTTAGCTTCATGCAATGGGTGCCAATATTTCATCCCAGATCTACTTTCCAAATGACCTCGGGCCATGACCTGGTGCCTATCTTCAAAGTGATTTGCGGTTTCTCTTTTTGAGACTTTGAAAGATAGCTCCCTTCAAAACTTTTAATTCATGAAACTACGAACCCACTGATCTGATGCCACATGTTCCTCTGAATTGAACAGTCCAGATAATTTTGGCACTTAGGGACCTCGGACCCTCGGGCCTTCGGCATTTCGGGACTCGGGAAATTTGGGCATTCCTCACTTTAGTTTTTCCCGAAATGATTTTCTTCGTTGCTCGTATATAGTGCCACGTGTCCCCCTGAATTAGATGACCGATGCTGATTTTGGGTTTCGAGAGTTCGGACATTTGACAAACAACTTTAACAATTTTCCAAACTCCCGATTCTCATGATTATTTTTCATCGTTGATCCCTCCAGATGAGATCTACAGTCCATCTTTAACCTTTGCTTGACCTGTGACTTCAGGCTTTCGACACTTCGGGACTTCGGGCTTTGGGGAAATCCAAAGGGAGAAGCACCCCTAATCCTGAAATCTGAAATAGATAGTTCTCGTCCAATGAGGAAGGAAATACATCATTTAATCTTCAACTTCGAACCTCTTTCTGATGTTAAAATTCACACAACTTTATAATCTCGATTTCCGGAGGGCCTCTAATCTGAACTTCGAATGGAATCTTATCCATTGAAAGATAAATTTGTCTTCTTGCTTGATTCGAGTCTAGAATGGGTCCCTTTGAGTGTTGCACCTTGAGCCCACAGTTGCGGCCTGTATAAACAAAGACTTGGACGACTGGTTGGGGGCTCGGAAAGACAAAGGATGAGCGATTGAGACAAAGAGGAAAATGATCAACCTCAAAGAAAAAAAGAAAATATTAGGGCTGCGACTTCTCAGGTAAAACAACAAGGAAAAACAAGTCACTCAAATGGACGAGGGAAAACAGAGGAAAATTTACAAGCCAAAGGGGAAAAAATTAAGACTTGGTCTACGAAAATGAGAGAGACGGGGAAAAATTACAGACCTAGGAAGAAACCATGAACCCATGAGACTCTAACAAGTTCATTTGATAACACGGCATATGGGCCCTTGGCATCTAACCTGTGGGCTTATATCCCTATGGAAGCCCAAGCTAGGCTTGTTTTCCCAAAAATATCCACCAACTAGCTCCTGCAAAGACAAATGAGCACGCCCTCCAAGGATCTCAATTCATAACAGCATGATAAGTGAATCCAATCAATAAATAATCCATCTACTCATGTGCATATAAGATCATTATATCAAACAATTAACTTCTCAAAGACACTATGCGACTTGTGAAGCTTGAATATGGGAGGGTTGATGAGGTGTCCTATTGGGTAGACCTTTCCCTAGGTTAAGGAGAGTTTCCAAGAGATCCCTCTCTAAGCCTTGTAAAGTGGATGAAGTGGTTGGGGTCAAGACTTAATGGGCATAGGGCTCATGACATACAAGGGGTCATAGTGTCTCATTCATGTGTGTGCCTTTGTAGAGGGTGTGTGGTACCTTCATCTGCAATGCATTTTTTCCAATCCCATCATTTTCCTTTTATCTTTATTTCTTTGTTTTCTTTCAATATAGCATAAGGAGAGGTTGAAGGTCACTACCCTGACATGGTGACCAAATGATGGCAATGTCACCCACAAGAACCTAATGGAAATGAGAAGGTTGGCTCGTGATGAGACCCCCTTTCTTTGAACCATGCAACTGAGAGCCATTACCCTGGTTTGGTGACCAGATGAGGGGTAATTTCATACCACTATATATTCATGGATATTATAGGTTTTCCCGTGATAAGACCTCTTATCCTTAAACTAACCTTTTAAGCATTCTTTATTATATTATGGATCTCGGCCTTTCCTCAAAGATAATCATTTCATTGCTTTCTTGGGTGATCCCTAGGTGAAGCATCTGGAAGTTTTATTCAAGTATTTCATCTTTTACCCAACATCAACCTCTCTATTCCTTCATCCCCTTCTTCCCATAGAATGAGGGACAACCCCTTCTTAGGTCAATACACCCTAAAATCCCAAGAGATGAGGAAATGGAGGGGAATAATGATGGAAAGTGTTAAGTATGGTCGAGAATGGTACTATGGATCATTAATGGAGTTCCTAGTATCAAAACCATTCCCAAAGAAGACCACTTACTAGGGCACAATGTCAACCACCAAGTTGAAGCAAGGAAAAAAGCATTATCATGAAATCATAATGTCAACCACCAAGGTGAAGCAAGGAAAAAGACATTTCATGAAATCTAGAGCAATATAAGATACACCATAATCAAATGGCTTGAATATTTAAATGATGCTCACCATAATACTAACTTGTACCTCATGGAGAAAGGCTCATTCCCTTCCAGAAGCTGGCTGGTGTGGTGGATTCTATCTGCAAACCTGTGACCATATTTGGTGGTGAATGGGTTTTCCATCTATACAAAGGGTATTGATGGTCGTGTAGTCTCTCAACACTCCATATCTGCAACTTGAGGACCTCAATACATAATCTCCTTAGTTCTCCAAAAAATGGGGATAACAATGCCCATGCAGTCGAAGATGATGAGCCACCTAAGAAGTCAGCTAGAGAAGAGATAGAAGAATATGATTTTTTTTCAACTCTCTCTGAGACTGTGACACCTGGAAATGATTCTTGGCTCATAGATAATGGTGCTTCCAACTAGATGACAGGTAACAAGAATACTCTCTCTAGCCTTGAAGAGAAGAACTCCCTCTAGAAATTCTCACTTGGAGATGATTATCAGTACCCAATCAAAGTAATAGGAGAATCCACCTACAAGATTGATTCAAGAACTCCAATAAGGATGAAGGATGAACTTTATGTACCAAGTTTGAGGAAACAATTACTTTATATTTCTACTTTAGACAATAAATGTTTTTGGGTTGCATTTGTAGATGGTAAATTACTTATATGGTCTAAACGAAAAACTATAGAATATGTAGTTGTCATTGGAATAGAAGAAGGTGGCTTGTACAAATTAAAAGGTCACTCAGATGCATGCTTAACACATAGTATTGTAATTCCATGTGAACTTTGGCATAGATGGTTTTCTCACATTAACTACAAATCCCTACCATATGTGAGCAAGGTAGTCACAGGTTTACTATAATTAAAGGTTGATCATGAAGGTGTATGTAAAGGATGTGCACAAGGAAATATTACAAAGAATCCTCTTTCGAAAAGTGATAGCAAAGCAGATGGAATATTGGATATTCTTCATTCAGATGTATGTGTTCCAATGCCATCAACATCATTAAGCAAGTATGTATACTATGCCACATTTATTGATGATTACTCTTGTAAGACTTGGGGGTTTATTTCTTAAAGTTAAAAGATGAAGTGTTTGAAAAATTCAAAGAGTTCAAAAATTTAGTAGAAAACCTCTCTAAGAATATGATCAAGATACTCAGGTCAGATAATGAAGGAGAGTACACTTCAAGAGAATTCAAATACTTTTGTAGAGATGTAGGAATTAAGAGGGATCTCACCACTCATTACAATCAACAACATAATGGTGTAGCAGAAAGAAAGAATCGAATAATCATGGAAGTAGTGAAATATATGATCCATGATTAAGATATTCCAATGCACATATGGGATGAAGCATCCAGAACAACAGAATATGTCCAAAACATAATATCCTATAGTGCACTTGGATTTAAGACTCCTAAAGATATGTTCATTGAAAAGAAGCAAGAAGTCAGGAATCTCAAAATATTTGGTTGTCTAGTCTATTTACATATTTTGAAAGAGAAGAGAACCAAGCTAGAACCTTCTGAAAAGAAATGGGTATTTGTTGGATACTGTGAAGTCACCAAGGCCTTCAAAATCTACATCCCAGGTTACCATCAGATTGAGATCAGTTGATATGTTAGATTTGATGAAGATGAATCTTTCAGTAGATTGAGGAAATGTCAATTGGAAGAAGTCTATGAAGAAGAACTTGTAGCTCCCAGAGTTGCAGAACCTAACAAGGAAGTTGCAGTTACTCTTGATGGTGTTATATCGTAGGATCATGATATGGTGGAACCTCAGGAACCACCTCGTGAGATCATCTCTCACAAGAGGAAACCATCTTGGCCACATGAGATCATTCAAGATGCAGAGAAGTATGGTGCTCTCGAAGGAACCATGAAACAAAGCAAGAAGCCTAAGCCATACTCTAGTTATGTGTCTTTGATGTGTGATATCGCTAATAAAGAACCTACTTTGTTTGAAGAATTTTCTCAAAAGAATGAATGGATGATGCCATGACTGAAGAATACCAATCTATTATGAAGAATGATGTGTGGGAAGTGGTTCCCAAACCAGAAAATAAATATGTAGTATCCTCTAAATGTATATTCAAAATAAAACATACAGCAAATGGAAGTATTGAGAAATACAAATAAAGATTTGTGGCTCGTGGATTTTCCTAGAAAGAAGGCATTGATTATGAAGAAAATTTTTCTCTAGTAGCAAGATACACATCTATCAAAACCATCATGGCACTTGCATCCAAGATGAAGTGGAAGTTACACCAAATGGATGTGAAAAAAACCTTCTTGAACAGTGTTATTGAAGAAGAAGTGTATATAGAACAATCACCAGGTTTCGAAGTAAAATACGGAAAGACTCATGTATGCAAGTTGAAGAAGGCCCTATATGGTTTGAAGCAAGCTCCAAGAGCTTGGTATGGCAGGATTGATAGTTTTCTGATGAGCTTCATCTTTACCAAGAGTAAATCGGATCCCAACCTTTACTTCAAGATTGTGGATGATGGAACAGTTATATTGCTGCTATATGTGTATAACTTATTCTTGTCAGGTGAAGAAAATCTCATCATAGATTGTAAGAAGAATCTTTTCGCAGAATTTGAAATGAAGGATCTATGTTTGATGCACTATTTCTTAGGTCTTGAAGTATGGCATAGACCATAAGAGATTTTCCTTAATCAAGGAAAGTATGTTGTGGAGATTCTAATGAGATTCGACATTATGGACTGTAAATCTATGTTCAGTCCTATGGAGAAAAATATGAAGTTATTGGTTTATACTTCGTCAAAAATAGTTGATGTTACTCTATATAGACAGATGATTGGTTTGTTGATGTATCTAATGAATACTAAACTAGATCTATTATTTGTTGTAAACACCTTGAGTTAGTATTTGGTTCACCTTGTATATGCAAAGCATGTGATGAGATAGCTTAAGGGTACGTTGGACTATGGCCTCTGTTTTACTAGAGATTGTGAATTTAGATTATATAGATACACTGATTCACATTGGGCTAGAAGTGCTTCAGATAGAAAAATCACTTCAGGATGTTCTTTCAGTTTGGGGTTAGTCATGACCTCATGTAAAAGAAGGAAGCAATCCAAGATTTCTCTCAGAACGGGAGAAGCGTAGTACAATGCATCATTCTCCGCCAATTGTGAATACATATGGATTCAGGATTTGTTGACATGTCTATTTGACCTAGAGATGTATGCTATCGTTATCTTTTGTGATAACCAGAGTTTCATAAATATTTCAGAGAACCTGATGTTCCACGATAAGATGAAGCACATTGAGATTCGGTACCACTACATTCATGACTTGGTATAGAAGGGAGTTGTAAAGCTCCAATATGTTGGCACATATGAGAAGGTAGCAGATGTGTTGACTAAGCCTCTATCTCATGTGAATTTTGAGTACTTCTGAGAAAAGCTTGTTGTATTCTGAAAGGACTTCCCTTGAAAGGAGGAGTGATGATGATGATACTATGGTATCTTGACCATCAACATGGCATCTCGTTAGGATTTATATCCTAGGGGATTGATCATCCCGGTACAGATCCCTTAAGGTCCTAATGGATAGTTTGTCGGAGTGCCTATGTACGTATATACTTGTTGTGTTCAATAGTGTGGCAACTCGTTAGGATTTATATCCCAGGGGATTTTATTATCCCTAGGAAAATCTCATAAGGTCTGAATGGACAGTTTGTCGGAGTGCCCACAATTGTTGTTGTTGTTGTTATTGTTGTTTCTAATATTGATGATCCTATCTCATTATGCTGCCATTGATGTTAATGTTCCATCTTATGGTTGTTGATGATGATGATTTTACTCCAGCTCTGCACTGCAAATGATGACGAGCTCAGTTTCTACGGATGTTGATGATGAGAAATTTTTTTGATGATTTATAGATATGACAGAAAGTGCTCCTGATGTTGATGACAATGTATTCTCCTCTTAATGATGTATTGAGTCCAATAATTTGTTATTAATGTTGATAGTAGAATACCCTTCTTGTTAAGGGGAAGTGTTTAAATATTGTAACTTTGAATAATATTCTACCTAAGAGGGAATGTTGAATAATATTATTATATTATAATTATTAATTAGGCTCTATTGTGCCTTTGTAAAAGTCGTCCCTTTTGTGCCTTGACAATTAAATGTAAATTAAGAGGGTAAAGCGATAGGTCATCCCAGACCTAATTATAGGTTGGCTAGACCACTATTTATAATCTATGTCAACGCCTCATTTGTACACACTCACCAATTAGCTCTGTAGTGCACAAGTTTTTGAGGAGAACCTACTGCAACTGGGGGTGACGTCAAGGAGGGTTTTGGTTCTATATCTTGGTATCTCTTGGTTAAGTGGTGCGCTACTCTTCCTAGTGAAGGAGTAGAGGAGGATCTTCTGATTTGTTTTTGGTCCATCTATATTGAGGAAGTTTTTGTTGGGTTTTCTTCCCCATGAAGGTTTCCCAAGATAAAATGTTGTGTACCTTGTGATTGTTTTTATTTTAGTGATCCTCGTATGTTGTTGATGTATTAAATGTTCATGTAGTTTGGATATAACTTAATAACAACATTAAAACTTAACAGGTGTTGTATCAACGAGGTGGATGTTTTTTTTGAGAGGTATATAAAAACTTCAAAAATATATGTCCGATAAAAGGCACATCTAGAGGGTTGTATGGATGAAGGGTATGTATTGAATGAAACATTTTTCTTCCTATGTGAATTCCTTGGTAAGGATTTTGAAGATGGGCCATGCTTCTGGGATGAAGAACGAGAATCAGATATTATTGATGAAGAAAAAACACAATATAATGGTGTTCAAGTAGAAATTAGTAAGTAAATTTATGATCATTGTGGTTGTTTTTCTTGCAATCATTAATTTTCTCTGTAATTTATTTGTCAAATTAACAGCATAACATTTGGAGTTTGAAATAAACATGTTGACATGTAATAGGTGTAGATGAAAGTGTTATACTCGACAAGTTCATTATGTACCACATGTACTTTATGAACAAATGGATTGATTTGTATGAAAAAAGAGAGAAGAAGTGTTAGAAGCAAGGAGACAGTTTAAGAGATCTAACCCAAGGAATACTCCACTTCCCATTGATATGCTTGGGGAATGGGGCAAAGATTGCACACTAGAATGGGTTACTAAACAAATTCAAAATAAAATAGAAGATGCAAGTATAGATTAAAACATAACAAAAGATGAAATCAACATGTGTAGAGGATGTGAAATAAAGGTACAATTGGAATTTTACAAAATGTTGTTTCCTTATAGTTTTGACACTATTAACTATTTTACTATTCGTCATTATATTTGTTTTCACTGAAATAAATGGTCTTTCACAGGTGAGGAAATGTCCTTCAATGTGGGCATATGGACGACATTATAGTGTAGAAAGTGTAGATGTAAAGATATGATCCTTTGATTGTGGCATCATGGTTGATTTCAAGNAGTGCTTTGCGATTTTGCACTTCGCGAAGTTGATGCTTTTCCCTTTGCCAATTTCCCGAATCGCAAATTAGTGATTCTCTTATCTACTGCCATGTCCCTCCTTCCATTGGATGGCCATAATCTCTTCCTCGAAACTCCACCTCGGTTAGCTTCATGCAATGGGTGCCAATATTTCATCCCAGATCTACTTTCCAAATGACCTCGGGCCATGACCTGGTGCCTATCTTCAAAGTGATTTGCGGTTTCTCTTTTTGAGACTTTGAAAGATAGCTCCCTTCAAAACTTTTAATTCATGAAACTACGAACCCACTGATCTGATGCCACATGTTCCTCTGAATTGAACAGTCCAGATAATTTTGGCACTTAGGGACCTCGGACCCTCGGGCCTTCGGCATTTCGGGACTCGGGAAATTTGGGCATTCCTCACTTTAGTTTTTCCCGAAATGATTTTCTTCGTTGCTCGTATATAGTGCCACGTGTCCCCCTGAATTAGATGACCGATGCTGATTTTGGGTTTCGAGAGTTCGGACATTTGACAAACAACTTTAACAATTTTCCAAACTCCCGATTCTCATGATTATTTTTCATCGTTGATCCCTCCAGATGAGATCTACAGTCCATCTTTAACCTTTGCTTGACCTGTGACTTCAGGCTTTCGACACTTCGGGACTTCGGGCTTTGGGGAAATCCAAAGGGAGAAGCACCCCTAATCCTGAAATCTGAAATAGATAGTTCTCGTCCAATGAGGAAGGAAATACATCATTTAATCTTCAACTTCGAACCTCTTTCTGATGTTAAAATTCACACAACTTTATAATCTCGATTTCCGGAGGGCCTCTAATCTGAACTTCGAATGGAATCTTATCCATTGAAAGATAAATTTGTCTTCTTGCTTGATTCGAGTCTAGAATGGGTCCCTTTGAGTGTTGCACCTTGAGCCCACAGTTGCGGCCTGTATAAACAAAGACTTGGACGACTGGTTGGGGGCTCGGAAAGACAAAGGATGAGCGATTGAGACAAAGAGGAAAATGATCAACCTCAAAGAAAAAAAGAAAATATTAGGGCTGCGACTTCTCAGGTAAAACAACAAGGAAAAACAAGTCACTCAAATGGACGAGGGAAAACAGAGGAAAATTTACAAGCCAAAGGGGAAAAAATTAAGACTTGGTCTACGAAAATGAGAGAGACGGGGAAAAATTACAGACCTAGGAAGAAACCATGAACCCATGAGACTCTAACAAGTTCATTTGATAACACGGCATATGGGCCCTTGGCATCTAACCTGTGGGCTTATATCCCTATGGAAGCCCAAGCTAGGCTTGTTTTCCCAAAAATATCCACCAACTAGCTCCTGCAAAGACAAATGAGCACGCCCTCCAAGGATCTCAATTCATAACAGCATGATAAGTGAATCCAATCAATAAATAATCCATCTACTCATGTGCATATAAGATCATTATATCAAACAATTAACTTCTCAAAGACACTATGCGACTTGTGAAGCTTGAATATGGGAGGGTTGATGAGGTGTCCTATTGGGTAGACCTTTCCCTAGGTTAAGGAGAGTTTCCAAGAGATCCCTCTCTAAGCCTTGTAAAGTGGATGAAGTGGTTGGGGTCAAGACTTAATGGGCATAGGGCTCATGACATACAAGGGGTCATAGTGTCTCATTCATGTGTGTGCCTTTGTAGAGGGTGTGTGGTACCTTCATCTGCAATGCATTTTTTCCAATCCCATCATTTTCCTTTTATCTTTATTTCTTTGTTTTCTTTCAATATAGCATAAGGAGAGGTTGAAGGTCACTACCCTGACATGGTGACCAAATGATGGCAATGTCACCCACAAGAACCTAATGGAAATGAGAAGGTTGGCTCGTGATGAGACCCCCTTTCTTTGAACCATGCAACTGAGAGCCATTACCCTGGTTTGGTGACCAGATGAGGGGTAATTTCATACCACTATATATTCATGGATATTATAGGTTTTCCCGTGATAAGACCTCTTATCCTTAAACTAACCTTTTAAGCATTCTTTATTATATTATGGATCTCGGCCTTTCCTCAAAGATAATCATTTCATTGCTTTCTTGGGTGATCCCTAGGTGAAGCATCTGGAAGTTTTATTCAAGTATTTCATCTTTTACCCAACATCAACCTCTCTATTCCTTCATCCCCTTCTTCCCATAGAATGAGGGACAACCCCTTCTTAGGTCAATACACCCTAAAATCCCAAGAGATGAGGAAATGGAGGGGAATAATGATGGAAAGTGTTAAGTATGGTCGAGAATGGTACTATGGATCATTAATGGAGTTCCTAGTATCAAAACCATTCCCAAAGAAGACCACTTACTAGGGCACAATGTCAACCACCAAGTTGAAGCAAGGAAAAAAGCATTATCATGAAATCATAATGTCAACCACCAAGGTGAAGCAAGGAAAAAGACATTTCATGAAATCTAGAGCAATATAAGATACACCATAATCAAATGGCTTGAATATTTAAATGATGCTCACCATAATACTAACTTGTACCTCATGGAGAAAGGCTCATTCCCTTCCAGAAGCTGGCTGGTGTGGTGGATTCTATCTGCAAACCTGTGACCATATTTGGTGGTGAATGGGTTTTCCATCTATACAAAGGGTATTGATGGTCGTGTAGTCTCTCAACACTCCATATCTGCAACTTGAGGACCTCAATACATAATCTCCTTAGTTCTCCAAAAAATGGGGATAACAATGCCCATGCAGTCGAAGATGATGAGCCACCTAAGAAGTCAGCTAGAGAAGAGATAGAAGAATATGATTTTTTTTCAACTCTCTCTGAGACTGTGACACCTGGAAATGATTCTTGGCTCATAGATAATGGTGCTTCCAACTAGATGACAGGTAACAAGAATACTCTCTCTAGCCTTGAAGAGAAGAACTCCCTCTAGAAATTCTCACTTGGAGATGATTATCAGTACCCAATCAAAGTAATAGGAGAATCCACCTACAAGATTGATTCAAGAACTCCAATAAGGATGAAGGATGAACTTTATGTACCAAGTTTGAGGAAACAATTACTTTATATTTCTACTTTAGACAATAAATGTTTTTGGGTTGCATTTGTAGATGGTAAATTACTTATATGGTCTAAACGAAAAACTATAGAATATGTAGTTGTCATTGGAATAGAAGAAGGTGGCTTGTACAAATTAAAAGGTCACTCAGATGCATGCTTAACACATAGTATTGTAATTCCATGTGAACTTTGGCATAGATGGTTTTCTCACATTAACTACAAATCCCTACCATATGTGAGCAAGGTAGTCACAGGTTTACTATAATTAAAGGTTGATCATGAAGGTGTATGTAAAGGATGTGCACAAGGAAATATTACAAAGAATCCTCTTTCGAAAAGTGATAGCAAAGCAGATGGAATATTGGATATTCTTCATTCAGATGTATGTGTTCCAATGCCATCAACATCATTAAGCAAGTATGTATACTATGCCACATTTATTGATGATTACTCTTGTAAGACTTGGGGGTTTATTTCTTAAAGTTAAAAGATGAAGTGTTTGAAAAATTCAAAGAGTTCAAAAATTTAGTAGAAAACCTCTCTAAGAATATGATCAAGATACTCAGGTCAGATAATGAAGGAGAGTACACTTCAAGAGAATTCAAATACTTTTGTAGAGATGTAGGAATTAAGAGGGATCTCACCACTCATTACAATCAACAACATAATGGTGTAGCAGAAAGAAAGAATCGAATAATCATGGAAGTAGTGAAATATATGATCCATGATTAAGATATTCCAATGCACATATGGGATGAAGCATCCAGAACAACAGAATATGTCCAAAACATAATATCCTATAGTGCACTTGGATTTAAGACTCCTAAAGATATGTTCATTGAAAAGAAGCAAGAAGTCAGGAATCTCAAAATATTTGGTTGTCTAGTCTATTTACATATTTTGAAAGAGAAGAGAACCAAGCTAGAACCTTCTGAAAAGAAATGGGTATTTGTTGGATACTGTGAAGTCACCAAGGCCTTCAAAATCTACATCCCAGGTTACCATCAGATTGAGATCAGTTGATATGTTAGATTTGATGAAGATGAATCTTTCAGTAGATTGAGGAAATGTCAATTGGAAGAAGTCTATGAAGAAGAACTTGTAGCTCCCAGAGTTGCAGAACCTAACAAGGAAGTTGCAGTTACTCTTGATGGTGTTATATCGTAGGATCATGATATGGTGGAACCTCAGGAACCACCTCGTGAGATCATCTCTCACAAGAGGAAACCATCTTGGCCACATGAGATCATTCAAGATGCAGAGAAGTATGGTGCTCTCGAAGGAACCATGAAACAAAGCAAGAAGCCTAAGCCATACTCTAGTTATGTGTCTTTGATGTGTGATATCGCTAATAAAGAACCTACTTTGTTTGAAGAATTTTCTCAAAAGAATGAATGGATGATGCCATGACTGAAGAATACCAATCTATTATGAAGAATGATGTGTGGGAAGTGGTTCCCAAACCAGAAAATAAATATGTAGTATCCTCTAAATGTATATTCAAAATAAAACATACAGCAAATGGAAGTATTGAGAAATACAAATAAAGATTTGTGGCTCGTGGATTTTCCTAGAAAGAAGGCATTGATTATGAAGAAAATTTTTCTCTAGTAGCAAGATACACATCTATCAAAACCATCATGGCACTTGCATCCAAGATGAAGTGGAAGTTACACCAAATGGATGTGAAAAAAACCTTCTTGAACAGTGTTATTGAAGAAGAAGTGTATATAGAACAATCACCAGGTTTCGAAGTAAAATACGGAAAGACTCATGTATGCAAGTTGAAGAAGGCCCTATATGGTTTGAAGCAAGCTCCAAGAGCTTGGTATGGCAGGATTGATAGTTTTCTGATGAGCTTCATCTTTACCAAGAGTAAATCGGATCCCAACCTTTACTTCAAGATTGTGGATGATGGAACAGTTATATTGCTGCTATATGTGTATAACTTATTCTTGTCAGGTGAAGAAA
Source organism: Picea glauca (assembly GCA_000966675.3). Taxonomy (NCBI): domain Eukaryota; kingdom Viridiplantae; phylum Streptophyta; class Pinopsida; order Pinales; family Pinaceae; genus Picea; species Picea glauca. Next base: position 22,562 of record JZKD02S0069364.1, read on the forward strand.
ATCTCATCATAGATTGTAAGAAGAATCTTTTCGCAGAATTTGAAATGAAGGATCTATGTTTGATGCACTATTTCTTAGGTCTTGAAGTATGGCATAGACCATAAGAGATTTTCCTTAATCAAGGAAAGTATGTTGTGGAGATTCTAATGAGATTCGACATTATGGACTGTAAATCTATGTTCAGTCCTATGGAGAAAAATATGAAGTTATTGGTTTATACTTCGTCAAAAATAGTTGATGTTACTCTATATAGACAGATGATTGGTTTGTTGATGTATCTAATGAATACTAAACTAGATCTATTATTTGTTGTAAACACCTTGAGTTAGTATTTGGTTCACCTTGTATATGCAAAGCATGTGATGAGATAGCTTAAGGGTACGTTGGACTATGGCCTCTGTTTTACTAGAGATTGTGAATTTAGATTATATAGATACACTGATTCACATTGGGCTAGAAGTGCTTCAGATAGAAAAATCACTTCAGGATGTTCTTTCAGTTTGGGGTTAGTCATGACCTCATGTAAAAGAAGGAAGCAATCCAAGATTTCTCTCAGAACGGGAGAAGCGTAGTACAATGCATCATTCTCCGCCAATTGTGAATACATATGGATTCAGGATTTGTTGACATGTCTATTTGACCTAGAGATGTATGCTATCGTTATCTTTTGTGATAACCAGAGTTTCATAAATATTTCAGAGAACCTGATGTTCCACGATAAGATGAAGCACATTGAGATTCGGTACCACTACATTCATGACTTGGTATAGAAGGGAGTTGTAAAGCTCCAATATGTTGGCACATATGAGAAGGTAGCAGATGTGTTGACTAAGCCTCTATCTCATGTGAATTTTGAGTACTTCCGAGAAAAACTTGTTGTAGTCTGAAAGGACTTCCCTTCAAAGGAGGAGTGATGATGATGATACTATGGTATCTTGACTATCAACATGGCATCTCGTTAGGATTTATATCCTAGGGGATTGATCATCCCGGTACAGATCCCTTAAGGTCCTAATGGATAGTTTGTCGGAGTGCCTATGTACATATATACTTGTTGTGTTCAATAGTGTGGCAACTCGTTAGGATTTATATCCCAGGGGATTTTATTATCCCTAGGAAAATCTCATAAGGTCTGAATGGACGGTTTGTCGGAGTGCCCACAATTGTTGTTGTTGTTGTTATTGTTGTTTCTAATATTGATGATCCTATCTCATTATGTTGCAATTGACGTTAATGTTCCATCTTCTGGTTGTTGATGATGATGATTTTACTCCATCTCTGCACTGCAAATGATGACGAGCTCAGTTTCTACGGATGTTGATGATGAGAAATTTTTTTGATGATTTATAGATATGACAGAAAGTGTTCCCGATGTTGATGACAATGTATCCTCCTCTTAATGATGTATTGAGTCCAATCATTTGTTATTAATGTTGATAGTAGAATACCCTTCTTGTTAAGGGGAAGTGTTTAAATATTGTAACTTTGAATAATATTCTACCTAAGAGGGAATTTTGAATAATATTATTATATTATAATTATTAATTAGGCTCTATTGTGCCTTTGTAAAAGTCGACCCTTTTGTGCCTTGACAATTAAATGTAAATTAAGAGGGTAAAGCGATAGGTCATCCCAGACCTAATTATAGGTTGGCTAGACCACTATTTATAAGCTATGTCAACGCCTCATTTGTACACACTCACCAATTAGCTCTGTAGTGCACAAGTTTTTGAGGAGAACCTACTGCAACTGGGGGTGACGTCAAGGAGGGTTTTGGTTCTATCTCTTGTTATCTCTTGGTTAAGTGGTGGACTACTCTTCCTAGTGAAGGAGTAGAGGAGGATCTTCTGATTTGTTTTTGGTCTATCTATATTGAGGAAGTTTTTGTTGGGTTTTCTTCCCCATGAAGGTTTCCCAAGATAAAATGTTGTGTACCTTGTGATTGTGTTTATTTTAGTGATCCTCATAAGTTGTTGATGTATTAAATGTTCATTTAGTTTGGATATAACTTAATAACAACATTAAAACTTAACAGGTGTTGTATCAACGAGGTGGATGTTTTTTTTGAGAGGTATATAAAAACTTCAAAAATATATGTCCAATAAAAGGCACATCTAGAGGGTTGTATGGATGAAGGGTATGTATTGAATGAAACATTTTTCTTCCTATGTGAATTCCTTGGTAAATATTTTGAAGATGGGCCATGCTTCTGGGATGAAGACTGAGAATCAGATATTATTGATGAAGAAAAAACACAATATAATTGTGTTCAAGTAGAAATTAGTAAGAAATTTATGATCATTGTGGTTGTTTTTCTTGCAATCATTAATTTTCTCTGTAATTTATTTGTCAAATTAACAGCATAACATTTGGAGTTTGAAATAAACATGTTGACATGTAATAGGTGTAGATGAAAGTGTTATACTCGACAAGTTCATTATGTACCACATGTACTTTATGAACAAATGGATTGATTTGTATGAAAAAAGAGAGAAGAAGTGTTAGAAGCAAGGAGACAGTTTAAGAGATCTAACCCAAGGAATACTCCACTTCCCATTGATATGCTTGGGGAATGGGGCAAAGATTGCACACTAGAATGGGTTACTAAACAAATTCAAAATAAAATAGAAGATGCAAGTATAGATTAAAACATAACAAAAGATGAAATCAACATGTGTAGAGGATGTGAAATAAAGGTACAATTGGAATTTTACAAAATGTTGTTTCCTTATAGTTTTGACACTATTAACTATTTTACTATTCGTCATTATATTTGTTTTCACTGAAATAAATGGTCTTTCACAGGTGAGGAAATGTCCTTCAATGTGGGCATATGGACGACATTATAGTGTAGAAAGTGTAGATGTAAAGATATGATCCTTTGATTGTGGCATCATGGTTGATTTCAAG
>JZKD02S0069419.1:13993-28284 GCA_000966675.3 Picea glauca
AAAAGGAGGTTGCCCCCTCGAAGAGGCTTATTATCTGAAATTATCTCTTTTTCAAGGCGTTGAGTACTTTTCCTGAGGTTTTTATATTCTATATTGATGTTTGGTTCTTAACATAGATCCTTTATGGGCCTAGTAGGATACTATATGAGGTTCATAAAAGGATTTTCCAACATTGGTTTCCCAATCACCTCCCTTCAGAGAAAGGGAGTTAAATTCATTTGTACATCAGAATGTGAAGAGAGATTCCAAGAGTTGAAACACCTCTTAACCAATGAACTTGTGCTGAAGATTGCAGAACCAAAAGATGAATTCCTTGTGTGTACATATGCCTACAAGGAAGGACTCAGAGGAGTCCTTATGCAAGAAGGACATGTAATTTTCTATGAATCCAAAAATTGAATGAGCATGAAATCAATTATGTTACCTATGATCTAGAATTGGCTGCCATAGTACATGCTTGAAAAATGTGGAGGCATTACCTCCTGGGTAGAAGATTTGTGCTTATAACAGACCATAGTGGGTTGAGGTACCTGTTTGATCAACCAAAACTTAATGCCATATGAGCTAGATGGATGGATTTCCTTAGTGAGTTTTATTTTGAAATAAAAAATATCAAAGGAAAAGAAAATAGGGTGGTCGATGCCCTTAGTCAAAGTATGAAAGTGATTCACTTGGAAGTTGTAAGCACATGTGAAATAGATGTTAGGGAGAGAGTCACAAGTGCACAAGAAATAAATGCATTTTTCAAGAATGTAAAATCATACTTAGAATAAGAGCCTATAGGGATCAAGTATGAAGGTTATCAATTGTTGACTGATGGCCTGCTAACTTACAAAGTTAGGTTGTATGTCCCAAATTGTGACGACTTGAAGAGGTTCATGATGGATAAAATACACAAAAGACCATATACTTGTCATCCTAGTTATCAGAAGATGACCACAACCACTAGGAAATTGTTTTATTGGCCCGAAATGAAGAAGGGCATAGTTGACTACTTGGCTAAATGTCTAGAATGTCAGCAGGTTAAGGCAGAACATTGAAATCCAACAGGGCTCTTGCAACCCCTATCAATCCCAAAATTGAAATGGGAAACCATCTCCACGTATTTCATCACAGGATTACCAAAATCAACCAAAAATAACTATGCCATCATGGTGGTTGTGGAAAAATTGAGCAAGGATGCTCACTTTATTCCCATCAATTCAAATTGAAAGGAAATAGATATTGCCATTATTTTCATGAAAGAAATATTTAGTCTGCATGGCATGGATAAGGAGAACATATCTGACAGAGATACAAAATTTACTTCAAGATTTTGGAAATCTTTATTTGATGGTTTTGAAACTAGATTGGAAAGACAAAGAGGGTAAACCAAGTGTTATAGGACATGTTAAGGATGCATGTAATGCATCAACCTAAGAAGCATGGGAGAACTACCTACCACTGGTAGAATTTTCCTACAACAATGGCTATCAAGAGTCCTTGAAGATGAGTCCATTTGAGGCCTTCTATTGTATATAGTGCAACATTACAATTAGTTGGGATAATCCATTGGACAAAATCACCATCGGGCCAGATATGCTAAAAAAAATGGAACAACAAGTAGTCTAGATAAAGCAGAATCTAAAAATAGCTCAGGATAGATAGAAAAGATATGAATATAGAAAAGGACTCCTAGAGAGTTCAAAATAGGGGATCATGTGTATCTCCGAGTTATAGCCAACAAAATCTCCTTGAGAATGGGAGCTTGTGTCGAGTTGGAACCTCAATATTATGGACCCTTTGAAATCTTGGGTAGAGTGGGGCCTGTAGCATATAGGATATCACTTCTTCCCCTAGTGAAGGCACATAATGTTTTCCATGTTTAATTATTCAAGAAATATGTACATGATTCTAATCATATAATTGAATGGTCTGTGATTCAAGTGGAACCAGAGGGAGAATTCCTTCTAGAACCAGAATGCATAATAGATCAGAAGGAAACCCCACTCAGGAACATAATCATTGCACAGGTCAAGGTACAGTGGAAACATTTTGGTCCAGATGAAGCTACATGGGAAATGGAGGATTCCATGAAACAAACATACCCATTTTTGTTTACTTCTGTACATACATAGAACATCGACATATAGAACATCGAGGATGATGTTCCTTTAAGGGGGAGAGGATTGTAATACCGCTATTTCCCCCAGGTTGTAAATATAACTATAACTTGTAGAAAGACTGTGGAATATTAAATATGTGTGAATGATGAATTTGATGAACCTTTTGTTATAAAAGGTAATGTATGTATTTTTTATTATTAATAGAAAATGGATAGTGTTTCTTAATTGTTGAAAGGGGGGTTTCCCAAGGTAGACCATGGTTCTATGAGAGAGATGGTGAGCGGAACCAAAAATGGTTGAGATGACCCCCCACCAAACGAGTACCTTACTGGATTTAATGGCTCAGACCCAGAATAGTCCTCTGACCCATAAATGAATTACTAGTCAGACTGGTAGCTATAAGAGTCCTCTTCAAGAGTTAATGAGGATATGGGGAAAAGTACCCATCTTCAAGACTTCCATACCTAACACATATCTAGGGATTCAGACCCATGAAACCTTATTGAGGAAGGAAAGAAAAGTGGTAATTTATGGGCATAGGCAGGTCTGCACAAGGAGGCAGAGTCAAAAGACCAATCTCGATAAGAGAAAAGAGTGCTTGTATCTCTTTGGTCCAAAGAGGAACTGGGACGTAAGCTCATTCTGGGTGTAATAAAATGTTGGTAGTTTTTCGTTCCAAGATGATACATGAGGTTGACGAGTGACTTTGGAAGTACTTGTGCATACCTCTTTGCTTGGTACAGAGAAAACCGGTGGCCAAGATCCCATGGGAGGAGGAGAGTAACCTCCATCCTTGACTATTGTTGAGCAAGAAGAAAGAGTCTATCTTAGATAATCATGGTCTAGCTCGGGGGTGGCCAACAATAAATATGTTCAAGATTTTGTTTCCTATGGTTGGGTGGAAATAGGCACCCATTTCAGTAGTCGCTTCACAATTTTGGTTTCCTAATAAGTATTTTCACACTCTATGTATAGAAATGGAAATGATGGTTGATATATTTTATGTCTATGACTGAGTTCTATATTGAATGATTAAGATAGAAATATGTATGGTCTATATGTGAACCCATTCTTTTGAATGGTCTTTTTATTATCTCATATTAGTATCTAGAGAGTTATGGGAAGCAAGTCTACAAGAGGGTCGGGGAAGAAATAACTGGAATGCTTAAGTCTTTCTGACCTCTCGAATCAACCTTCACGAGAATACTAAGCTCAAACCCTATGGAAGGAGGGCTCCTCCTTCATACCTTTCACTCATGTGACCAAGGGATCATACCCGTGTTCTTAACCAATTCACTGCTAAGAGATTAGTGCGTAGCCCATGAGATTTTTCAAAGGACCCATGTGATTAAGGTCTGGGAACCCTAGGCTAGGCCTGAAAGGAGATAAGCCTTTTTGGCTTCAGAACTCTGGGAGTTCGAAGCTCTGGAGTATTTCAACCTTACCATTTATAAACTGACCGAATACAACTAATTTGTACGGTTACCCACGAGGTTGAACAATGCCTAGCTATATTCCTAACCGTGGAACATAGACCTGCCCCATGGTTAAACCTTGATCTATTCATCAATCACAAGATAATGTGAGCCATAGATCCAAGGGTATTCAAGAGCCCCCTTGGCCATTGAATCTACGTCGAGGTAACTTAGGGAGAATAGACATGTTATAGCAACAAACTCCTCAAATGCCAAAATTATGAAGTGATGAGAGCCATGGATCTAAGGAGTTCATTGAGAGCTCCTCTAACCCATTCGATCAACTAGTTGAGGGACCTGCGTATGGTACTTCGATGACTTCCTTCTTCAAAAGAACACAACGACAATGAGGATGAAACCTTCGAAAGCTAGAGCTGTGAAGTGACAAAGACCCTAGATCTAGGGAACCTTTGGGACATCCCCTGGCCATTAGATATAGACCATGGTCTTCCCGACACTGACTGCTCCGAGAGAAAGGAGGAAGTAATAACACGGATTCCCTAAATGTTGAAGTTACGAAGTAACAGAGGCCATAGATCCAGGGGTTGTGTGGACACACCTTGACCGTGATATTGAAGGGCTTGGTAGGATATCAGTCTAGGGTGACATGGCATGATGATGTCACCCAGGGTGATGTGGACCCACGTTTGATGTTCCACATGTCACCTTGATTTGTATGTTTCACAAACCCTATGTGCCTATTAAAATGTGACATGTGTCACCCCCTGTAGGGGCCATGTGTCATATTTTCCTTGTTGTGTGTCACACCTGGCACTTGCTTACTGGGTCCATTTGAGGGTTGGAATACTCGGGACCCACCTGTCCTTGCCCTCGTTTCTAGTACGTCACCACGTGTGAGAATGGATCCTACAGGAGTCTGGGACTTTGGGACTTCGAAGGTTTGGGATGCAATGTTGAGGATAAACTGAAAGGCCTGAATTCTAGAACCACATGGTGGAATTTATAGCTCCTTTGGGAGTTTGGGGATTCGAGACTCCAGAGGACCTATGCGCAGGGAGGAAAAATGGGCATCTAGTGCCAAAGTGTCAAACGCCAAATTCTCCTCTATCTTAGATGTTAAATGAAGACTTGTCCTGACGTTGGATTAGATGGTGGGTGGAAATTCCCCATGGATGTAGGAATTGGGGACGGTACAAATGAGGTGGTGCTATCTGGCTGATGACTAATAATGCCCAAAAAACTTTGGGAGACCCGAAATTGTGATCTAGAGCTCGGTTTTGAGTCTGGTAGCAATCGTTAGAGAGATCTGGTTGAGTAGAAGAGGATGGAGACATTGGAGAGATGTTTTCATATGATTAAAGTAAGTGAAATTTTGATGCCCCATCCCTATAAAGGGCACTTAGGGGTCAGGTGTGTTACATTTTGTTACATAAATTGGGGCTTTTTCCCAATTTCTCCCAAATTTATTTTTTGTAAGTGTGATGACCATTGTGTGAACTAAACAATTTGGCCATCTATAGGCCATAATTTTCCCCATTAGAATTAGAATTGCTTAAATTTAATTTTTGGCTCGATTCATCACATTACCCAAGATATTTCTCTCAATTTTACTGCAATAATTTAATGAACAAGTTGCAGACCTACTCTAGAAATTAATTCCCTACATAATTCCACTTAAACATTCTTCTAACGCAGCCCATGTAGGCTCAGTGTTGAAAAATAGGATCTAATACCACATTGTAGAATCCCCAAACACCTGTTGGTCTATGCCACTTAAAATTTCAAATTCTGATACTAATTTAAATCATAAAAATATTCTGCAAATCCATAGATTCATACAAAATAATAATATAAATACGCATGCGACATACACGAGAAAAAATCCATGAAAACAAATGCATAAATATTAACGAATGATATTAATCAACATATAATTGACACTTATCTTTGATTTAAAATAAAACCAATTTTGTGCAGACCTTCCACATTCCTCCCATCCTTAAACTGCATTGCTCATAAATCTTAGCAGTGGGTCACCCCCGAGATGGGACTACAATCCACCTGGGTAAAGGATTCCTAGATTGGATAGGGTATCTCAAACAACATAAAAACTCAGTCATAGTTGTGAACTCAAACTAACATCCTACAGTCCCTCATTCCCCACAGGTGTGTCCCACCCGAGGAAGTGTGCCCCTTCTTTTCTCAACAGTCCCTCGGCTGCCCCACTTCCTTTCCAGGGCTTCAACAACATGACATACATGATTTCTCCAAGCTCTGCAGCTACTGTTTGGCACCTTCAAGAATCAATTCACAAGAATTCTCTCACGTAGAGAGAATTATCCTGCACTTCACAACCCACCTCTTCAATATCCTACGGGTCTAACAACCTACTTCTTTGGTCTATATCCTAGCTAACCAGGGTACAGATACAGTGATAGTAACATGATGTTATGGAGGAAAACTCAATGATTGAATGAATGAATATGGAATGATAGGAAAATGAGCTAAGTCCAAACTATAAGTATGCATGCTTCCAACTTGACACTTGCCATGTTGAGAACTACCTTGGGCCCACTTATCCCCATCCTCAGAAATTAGGATACAATAATTATCCATATTTTGTACTTTAAGAAATATTAATATAATATTCCTTTGGGTTTAATCCCCCTAGCTTAGCCCCTTATCCTTAAATTTTATCCCCCCTTTCCCTATCTCATGGATTTTATCCCCCCATACCCTTTTACATGGTTGGTTTGCAACAATGATGTGTTTTCATTAATATTTGAATGTGATTACATATTACAATGATGGGTCACTAGCGATTTAACATCTGGCTCTCTAGCCTAATAACCACATATGAACTTCGGCCTCAATACATATGCAGTCATTTGTAAATCAACTCTGCGCACTTCCAATTCACTACCGCACACTTACCCAAGTGTGTGTTACATTATGAGTTGTGCACCCCTATATTAATAATGAATCTTCATGCACTTACCCAAGTGTGTGCAACACCAAAACCAAGTGTCAATGACTCACTAGCCTATAAGCATATTTACATTTACAATTGGTACCAATGGCTCGCCAGCCTATGTGTTCATTTACATTTATATGTACAACTGGGGTTTGTCCTAGGGGTATTACAAAATAGGCCCCCAACACTCACATGTGGCTCATCTCGAGACACTCAGGCCTGTTGCATGCTCCTCCATGCTTGGATGAAATTTGGGAGGGTTCCTTAGCTGACACAAGTTCCTTTATTATCGGTTCCTTAGTTTCCACAATTTCTTCTACACCCTCTGTAGTTAGGGTCATAAGATTTTATTTTTTTTCATCTGCTGCTTATTTCACCTTGCCCTATGCAGTTTCTAGTTCTCTTATCACCTTCAATTGTTCTTCTTGCAGTAGTCCTAAGTGTTGTTGAAGGATATTTTGTTGATCCCGCATCCTTTCAACTCCCACATATGACTTCCTCTATGACAAAATGGTCATCATTCATTCAGCCAGTGGAAGGGTTTTTATGATTTTAGAATATTTCTTCTCCTTTTCCTACACATCCCTTAATTTTTCTTCCACAACCTTCATTTCTATATATTATGCTAGGTCTATCTGTATTTGCGTGCTTTCCTCGTATATTTTTTCACATTCTTCCTCTACCTTCTTGATGTTGGCTAAGGCTATTAGCATTGTTCTCTCTCTTGTTTCTCTTTCATTTGGTGGTGTTCTTGGTATACTGCACAATTGTAGGTTCTCAATCCTTGTGTGGAAGCCCTTGATGACTTCACCGATTTTCAATACCTTTTCTTCCATAGTATCCTATACTACTATCGATACTTCTAGTATTTATTTATAGAACTTCTGGACGACCTCCTGTGTCTTTTGCGCCATTATCCTGGCTTCATCCTTTTCCTTTATATATTTCCTGGCCCTCTCCCTTGCCTCATTTTTGTCCTTCATTACTCCTTCCACTTTTCCTTCAACTTCACTCTTTTGTTGTAGCCCAATGGCATATTGTTGTTGAAATTGAGCCCTTTCATCCATTACTTTGGTCATTTCCCATTTTACTTCATCTACACAGAGCCTAATATCATGTAAAAATCTTATTTGCAAGCTTTGTAATATGTGTATAGGCATCTGTGACACCAATATGTTCAAGTGGCTCAGTGTCTTCATCTTTTCTTGCAGTTACGGTATTAGGAAATCGACTACGTCTATCTTGATTTTTAACATTCTACACCTAACTTATAGTTCAGTTAGACGTAGATTGTCAATTTGTGCTTCCTCTATGAAACTTGTGCTCGATTGTCCACCCGATATTCTCTTTAGTGTTATTCAGGATACTTACAAGAGTTGTTGCACTTGCGTTAACTATGCCTCAACTTTTTGGTGCATTTATTCTTGTTTCTTGGTTTCTTCCTCGATGGCCTCTACGACATCCCTTACTTGGTAGCTGATTCATTCTATGTCCTCATTAGTCATATTATAGACTGGGGGTACCTTTCTCACTTTAATCTTCTTATGTGCACATCATGTTGGTTCCTTCCCCTTGTCTTTTATTTTTTTTTTTGTCCTGGGAACTGACTTTTGTGTTTGTTTTGTTTATAGGCCAAGAATATTTACTGCACCATTGTTCTATTCATTCCCCTTCCCCTCATCTAGTTCTTATTCATCTCTATCATATTCTTCTTCCTCTTTCGGGTGTTTCATTTGTTTTATTGTGGTTTTCCACCCATATTCCCAATCAATAGTGATCAGGCATACATCCTCTGATGTTAACTTGTAGTTGATAGGAAGACATTGGTGCACAGGGTCCCTTTTTTCTTGAATATACATATGGTGCATCCATGCTTTGAATATCACCATATCCCAATAGGTTTCTACTATCTCAACTATGATGTGTGGTGTATGTTTGATGATATACCAAAATAAGAATCCAAGAGTAATGAAACTCTGTTCCTTTCTCCTGGGCCTCTATATAGTCTTTCAAAATTTCATTTGGACCCCCTCTGATCATTTTTCTATGGCTACAATAACTATGATTGATACTTCATCCTTTCATCACTTTTGCAATAATTTGTAGACCAATACCTACATTGCAAAATGAACCCCTTCATCGTTGATGTTCGTGAAATCCAACCCCCTTTTTCCCCTGAAGGTGTGAAACTTCTCCTTCATGGCTTCTGATTGGGATTTCTCTGCTTCTTTGTTGAACAAGGTGGCCAAATCATTTCCTTCTTTTGGTATCCCTGTGATCTTCATAATCAATGAAGTATTAATCGACATCTATGGGTCAAGCCATAAAGTTCCTCCATGGACATAGCTGAGTAGTAACTTAACACAAGCATTGATTTCTAGGCTATGCCAAAGGTGTGGAACCTATAGTAGGTCTAGTATCCCTGACTTCTCAAGTCTTGTTTCCCACATTTACATTTCCAATAGTATTTATCTTGTTCCTGGTACACTCTTGGTGCACAAATACTTTCCCTCACCATCTCAAGAAACTTATGCTCATACGTAATATCGTGATCAACGAACTTCAGAGTGGCAATATTTCCTAGAATATCTCCTTCAACACTTACACTAGGTGGGATTGGTGGTGTGATAAATGGGTATTTTTCATCTCTAGGGACTTGAACTTGAGGCACATTGTCTTTCCTCGATGGGATACATTTCCTGTGAAATTTTTCTTGTGAAATTGAAGCTCCAGGTGTTTCCTCAACCACTAGTGGTCATTTCGGTTTCTTTCATGATACTGCTGATGGTGCTCCAAAATTTGGTAAGGCCATTGTTTCATGAAATAGGTTTATTTTCTTTCTCTATGTTGGTTTTGGTGTGGTTGTATTTCAACACTGATTCGGATCTAGTTCACTCTAGTTCACTCTCTATGCTCACAAATCTGTTAACTTGCAAATAACCTTCTTTGCCAAGCCCTTTGGTGCTTTTATCACCCTTCGCCAGTTGTATGACTACTTTCACACTCACCCGAAGTGTTGAATCTGGTCAGAATATGCCATTCATACTTTCCTTAGTGTGACTTTAATGATAATCCTCCATTGTATTTTTCCCTGGATTTTCCAATCTGTCCTACTCCTCGATGATGCCTTATATTTATGACTATGTGTCTCCAGTATGTATTGTGATTTATGGATTTTTAACTAGTGTTTCCATGCTTTAATGGAATTAATGGTTTGTTCCCTCACTATATTGTTATGTGCACTTAGATAACTTTACATTCCCTTTATATGTGTGATACATCCTTTTTCTACACAATACTTCTTCCTATTGTCCTTTGCATTTTTTTTGTTTTCTTCCTTTTTTTTCTATTTTTTTTCCTGTGTTGTAGTTCCCTACTATAGTATAGTTACTATGATACATTTATTTTGACACAACTCATATTACTATGCAGACAATTCACTGTCTCTATAGAGCATCAACTAACTCCCATTCACCATTCCTCCAAGGACTTCCCCTTTCAAGGTTTCCAACTTCATGGCCCCTACCTACGTCACATGACTAATCACATAGGGCCTTAACAAGTGCATTTTGAAATTTCCAGGATGCTACATAAACTTGTTTTCATAGAGTAATAATAAATCCCCCACTTGGAAATGTTTCTATTTATTGTGTCTATCATTCCATGCCTTCTCTATTTCCTTGTGAACTTGTTGATGGAAGCTAGCAAAAAAATCAATCTTCCTCAAGTCGTACCAATTGTGACAATATCTCCTTTGCTACACCTAAGTATGGAATATCACTAATCACTGCAGCACAAGAGCTAGGTAGAATAAACTCCATTGGGATCTCTACTTCTTTCCCATAGACCAACCTGAAAGGTGTCTTCCATGTCAACTTATTTCTTGTCGTCATGTAGGCCCATAAAACTGCAGGAACTCTTAAGTCCCAATCATCTCTCCCTACATTTCATATCATTGTCAAGGCATTCTCTAGGATTTTATTGAAAGATTCCACTTTCCCATTGGCCTGAGGATGATATGGGGTACTCTTCTAATGATGAATTTTAAATTCCTCTGTCAATGTTGCAATTGTTTTATTCAATAAGTGTGCTCCTTGATCACTAAGTAATATGCACGAACAACCAAATCATGCGACTACATTCTCAAATAGAAATTGTGCAACGGTCTCCACAATGCATTCTATGACTGGTGCTTCTTATTCCCATATTTTTAAATAATCCATTGCAGTGATTATGTACCTTTCCCCTGATATTCTTGCTTGTGGATTGATTGGCCCCACAAAGTCCATGGCCAATTTATCAAATGCTTGTATTGTAACCTATGAATTTAAAGGAATTTCATCCCTCTTGGATGTATTTCCCACCCTTTGAGAAACATCACATGCTTGAAAATGATCTTTAGCATATTTATGTGGTGTGGGCCACCATAGCCCTGCACACAAAATTTTCTACAATGTTTACTTACCTTCATAATGTCCTCTTGCAATCCCTTTGTGCACTTCTTTGAGTATCATAGGTCTTTTATGTTCCAACACACATCATCTCAATATTCCATCTACACCCAACTTGTATACATTTATTGCAATCAATTGATAATCCATTGCCTTAACTACTATTTTTTTTTCTCCTACGCAACTATCATGTCTGATAGGTCCATTCCTATCTTTAGAAACTGCATGATGTCCACGAAGTAGTCATCCACCATTTTATCTGTAAATAAATATGCATATGGTAAAGTGTCATATAAATTCCCTACATTTTCTTCTGATAATATGCATGATAAATGATATGTCCCTACATTCAGCTTGCCTAGTTCCACCGGAACCTCAAAATCGTATTCCTGAAACAACACTAGCCATCTGCATATTCTCCCCCCAACATTGGATTGTTCACTAACTATTTTAATGTAGAATGTTCCGTGGACATCTTAAAGTGAGACCCAGTAAATAATGTTTGAACTTTTGCAGTGCATATACCATTTCCAATCCTTCTTGTTCTATAGAGGTGTAATTCTTATTTTCTATGGAAAAATTCCTACTTGCAAAAGAAATGGGGTGATCTATGTCTCACCCCCTGGTTGAGATAATAATGTTCCCAATTCTATGGATGATGCATATACATGAACATGGAACTCCTTGTTCCAATATTGAAAGGCTAAAATTGGTGTGGTCACTAGTTTTTTCTTTAAGGTGTCTAAACCCTTCTGATAATCCTCATTCCATTGGAACTTCACTTCCTTATTTAGTACTTTTTCCATATGTGTTGTCATCTACGCATGACCTTTAACAATATTTCTGTAATATTATGTGTGACCCAAAGTTTCCATCAGTTTTTTGACTGATGTAGATGTTTCTAAATAAAGGATCACTGCAATCTCGATTGAATCCACTAGTTGTAGCATCCCCAACATCCAATTGGGCTATGCCACATAAAATTTTCGAATTGTATACAAAATTAAAACAAATACACATAGAAACTCTTGCGTAACTTTATATATATAACTTAAAATAGACAAATACATTTTGCAAATGGACATATTCCTATAGAATAATAATAAAAATACACATGTTGCACAAATAGGAAAAATCCATTAAAGTAAATGAATACATAATAATGTAGCATGTAATTTAACACACAATTGACACTTATATTGGTAAAAATATCACCAATTGTGTGCAGACCTTCCACCTTCCTCCCAACCTTATACCACACTGCTCAAAACTCTCAGCAGTGGGTCACCCCTGAGCTGGGACTAAACTCCACCCGGGCAAAAGGGATTCCTAACCAAGATGATGTATCTCAGAAAACAGGAAAAACTTTGTCATAGGTGCCAACTCGAACAAACAACCTACATTCCCTAATTCCCCACATGTCTATCCCACCCCAGGAAGTGTGTCCCTTCTCTTCTCAACGGTCCTTCAGCTGGCCCACTTCCTTTGCAGGGCTTCAACAATAGGCCAGACAGGATGTCTCAGAGCCCCATAGCTACAATTTGTTTGTAATACCCCAAGGTCGAGCCCCTGTTGAATTGTATTAATTCTTAGTGATGTTTATAGGTTGGTGAGCCAGGAAATTATAAGTTGGTAGGATTATGTGTCTATTAGGCCAGAGAGCCTAGATGATAAGGCCAATGGGCCTGATTTTGTATATGTAATTATGAATATTATTAATAAAAATACATAGTTTCATGTAGACCAACCACAAATCAAGAGTTATGGGGGACTAAGCTCCACTAGGAAGGGAAGGGGCAGGGGGATGAGAGGCTAGGAAAAGGGGCTAAGCTTGAGGGATTAACCCAAGGTAATATTATAATGTATTTCCTTAATTGCTAAAGTTTGGGGAAATAAAACCCAGTTATCCTAAGTTCCTTTGAGGAGAGGAAAGAAACTCCAAGTGGAGAGGAACAAGTGTCATCAAGGATGCATGCATATTTATGTGGGAATTTCTACCATTGTGGGGACTCTCTCACCATTCTATATCTCTCACGATTCTCACCATTATGTCGAGTTTGGCCATCTTTCCTCATGATTTCACTCATGATCCTTTCCATCCCTTGTCCAGTTCATGCACACACTAAAAAAACACATAGACAAAGCCATTTATGCCATTTTTGAACCTATGCCATCGTGAACCTCTATATTTTTCGAGTCATCCCTTGCCTTACCTGATTTTTCTACTATTTTTTGAAGATGCAGGTTGTCAAGCCTATGGGTTGAATAAGTAGTTTGTTAGGCATGTGAGAAACTCTATCTAGGTGAGAGAGATTTCTGGGGAAGTGATTTCTCCTGGAGGGAGTCCAACAACAACTACAAAGCTCTGAGAATTCCTGGTCCAGCCTATTGTTGAAGCCCTAGAAGTGAAGTGGAGAAGTTGATGGATTGCGGTACAATGAAGGTGTATATTCCTGGGCTAGGACATGCATGTGGGGAATGAGATTTTGTGAGAGGTGGGCATAAGTAGGATCCTTGGACAAAATCCTTCCTATTGCAATGTCTAGTTTTCCATAGCCGCAACCTAGCCTAGGATTTCCTTTCCCTGGGTGGATTTTAGTCCCAAATCGGAGGTAAGCCACTACTGATATCTTGGATCAACATGGTATAAGCCTGGGAGGTTCATGGAATGTCTGGACGCAGTCAATGGTCTTCTTATAAAAATATATTTACCAATTCTATGTTAATTGTATTTTGTGTATCTTGTACATGTGTTATAATTTATTAGAATTTCCTATATATTGTTAAAATATTGTGTAACTGCAAAGAATATTCTTATCCCCTTTTGTGGATAAAGATAAAATATATTTATGATTGATTAGATCAATCCCCTTTTGTGAATTGATCATGTCGGGTATTGTAAATGACCAAATCCCCTTTTGCGGATTGGTCAAACCCTAATTGTTATAGGCTAAATAAGAAGTCGACCCCATAATAAATTAAAGAGGCCCCAAAATATATTAAAGGTGGTTATAACCATCCATAAGAAGAAGTCATCCCTGCCAGTGAAGGGACACTTCCACAAGTGCCATAATTATATAAATAAGAGAGGTCAATGCCTCATTTAGAAACACACTCAACTCACTCATCTAGTGCACAAGTATTGAAGGAAGTTGTAGTTACCAGTTGCCGGAAGAAAGAAGAGAGAGAGAGGCACATCCTTGGGGGAGGAATTTATGTGTTGTTTGGTTCATTATCTTGGCATTGTATTGGCTATCTATATTAAGGAATTTTTGTTGGGTTTTCTTCCCCTTGAGGGTTTCCCAGGATAAATGCTTGTGTACTC
>JZKD02S0069419.1:56102-68328 GCA_000966675.3 Picea glauca
GGAGGAATTTTTTTTATCATCGATATCGAAGTTATCGATGCCCCATTAGATTACAACATCCTCTTCGGACATAGTTACATGTATTCCTTGAAGGAAATTGCGTTCGCACCATGCTCTTCACCCATACTGGGAAGATACTCACCATTGACTAGTTAACACACTATGAGCCCAATCATTTCAGCAACATTGATAATGTACTCCCCCTCATATGGTTTAGTGTTGACATCTCATCAATTGTCGACATCGGACCAGGAATATTCGAACATAGTTACATGTATTCCTTGAAGGAAATTGCATTCGCACCATGCTCTTCCCCCATATTGGGAATATAGTCACCATTGACTAGTTAACACACTATGAGCCCAATCATTTCAACAACATTGATAATGTACTCCCCCTCATATGGTCTAGTGTTGGCATCACATCAATTGTCGACATCGGACCAGGAATCTTCCATGACCCCTCCCTCCTTGGTTCTTATCAAGGAGATCCTCCCATTACCCCACCTTTTAGGTCCACACAAATATGTGTTGTTACCTAAAATGACTTCGAAATTCTAGAAAAATATCCCATCGACGAACATGCCACCCCAACCATCGTAGATACTCCAATGTCACAACCATGCCTAGAGAAGATGTTGGGTTCCTTAGCAACCATTTGGAAAATGGCCCCTCGGGCCCTAACCCAAATTCCATTCTTTTATCCACCAATTGGTGTGTCATCTTATCAAGTTGCTACTACTCTCACCTTACCAAATATGGTGATTTACATCCCCATGTGGTATCTCGACCCACCATTATCTATCTTCCTACTGGTCACACAATTGCACTCACCACTACCAATAAAGGGGGAAACAAGAAAAAGAAAGGAATAAACCAACCTTGTGTCCAACCACCATGCGCACTCTATGAAACGGTCAAAAACCTGACCAAACGTTTCCCTATGTTTCATGAATTACACCATCTAATTCATATTCCCAAAGAAGCACCAATATTTCCTAGCCCCTTAGTGGAACCTGCCCCAGCTGATTTCTTTTCCACCAAGAAGAAGGGTCTACATACCAATAATGCAAGCAACATTTGTTTATAATATGGTCATTATACACATCACTTCCCATCTCTCCCTAACTTCTGGGAGACTCTGGTAGCAGTGAGACAAACACCACTACTATAATCCTCTCAAGTTTCCCTCATTACTACTAGCACTTAGCCCATTTACTACATCCCTATGTCATTAAATAAGCACTTACGATGCCCATGTGCATTATGTTACCAGATGGATCATTAAATGTACTAGTGCCCACTCATTGGTGAAGGACGAGAATGTCATAGGGCCTCCATACCACCCATTGCAACCCATTTCAACCTCCATTAGACTAGGCTCTGGAAATTCTCCCTCCTAGAAATCACATAGTACCCCCTCCACGACCCAACCTTGTTCCTTTTACTCCTCTCACTATACCCATTCCACAACTATTAGAATATTTACCACCAAACCCAACCAATTTAGTGATAAGTCCTCTACCTGATATTTTACCTCCCATCAGTCATGATCAAAACACATGTTTTGGCATATGGTGTATTTTTTCTGGTGAAGTGGACCCATCTCCATCCACCACACTAGGGGCAACTTATGCTACTCTCTCTTCATCTTGTCCCACTTGCATCGACAATGACGTTATCACCAATATACCTCAAATATTGGGCATTATCACGTCTCTCTCACATGTTCAAACCTATGAGGACCCCTTTTTCTCACACATCTTCCACTCTGATGAAGATATCATCGAATCCATGACAACACTAGACTATCCAATAGATGAAATTCACCATCAATCTTTCTTCTTTTCCCAAGAATAATTTCAACCCTGCCTAAACCCTCAAGTCTATGAGATTGAAACTAAATATTTCATTCTCCAAGACATGTTGATTGGTTCAATAACCCAATCCCTGCACCTGATTCCTTTGAATAAGGGAACATGGACAACATCTCCCCTACCATCAAAATTGACATTTTAGTCAAACCAAGATTAATCAAATAAATCACCCTTAGTGTCACATGCACCCATGAGGAGGTCACTACTTACAAATATCTCTTTTAGGAATTTCACAATGTATTCACTTCATCATAAACTGAAATGCCCAGACTAAACCCTGCCATTGTTAAGCAATGCATTGTCACATGGTCGGATGTCACCCCCATTCGCAAAAAGAAAATGCCACTTCACCCTTCAAAATACACTACTATCAAAGAATATTTCGATAAATTATGGTTAGATGGATTTATATACCCCATCACATACACATAATGGGTTTCCAATCTTCTCCCAATCAACAAGAAACCAAGAACCATTTGTGTATGCACCAATTTTAGCAATCTCAACCAAGCATGTCCAAAGGAAAACTTGCCCACCCCCTTCATCGATCAAGTTATCGACGCTTGCGTTGGACACAAATTCCTCTCATTAATGGATGAATTCTCTGGCTACAATCAAATACAGATTCTCCATGTGGACCAATACAAAACTGTATTTACAACCCCATGGGGCACCTTCTCCTATCAGGTTATGTTTGTTGGTCTTAAAAACTCTAGTGCTATTTTCCAGCAGGCCATGACATATGATTTCCATGATCTCTCCCATATCATCCTAGCCTACTTAGACAATCTCACTACTAGGTATAAGAAGATATCTAAGAATATGGAACATTTACACTTTGTATTTCAACATTGTCGTTGATATAGTATTCGATTAACCCCCCTCAAGTGTGTGTTCAATGTAACTAAAGGACATCTACTTGGTTTTATAATTAAAGAAGCAATCATAGTGGACCCCCTCAAGTTCCAAGCCATTAACGATATCCCCCTCCAAATAATTTGTGATAGCTACAAATCCCTTACAGAAAATCCAACTTCCTATGTAGCTTTGTCTCTTATTATGCCATACATTCCCATAGATTCTTGTATTTATTACGATACGATATCCCCTTCCATTGGGATGAACATTCCCAAACCTCTTTTGACTCATTAAAAGAAGCACTCAGTGAATCCCCCTTGATCAATCCCCCATACTTCAACAAGTATTACATCCTATACTTATCAGCCTCATAGGTTTCAGTTTCAGGATTTTTAGTTCAACTAGGTAATGATGGGAAGGAGCACTTCATTTACTATATCAACAAGAACCTCTCAGGGCCACCTTTGAAATACAACTACGAATAAAAATTTCCCCAAGCATTTTTCCTCGCAGTCCAAAAATTCAGCCATTATATCTTTCTTCAAACTCCCAAGGCTGTGGAATATTCTAACCCTATGCACTACTTTCTCAACCACCACCAAATCAATGACAAATTTGCTCGATGGATTGTTATCCTGAAGGAATATGATTTATATTTCTCCACTCCCAAGAGAAAAAAAGATCTGGTCCTTCCTGAGCTAATCTCAAATCTCCCCTCTACTTCCCATGATGCCCTTATCATTTAAGACTTCCCAAATGAACACATGTTTCTCATTATATCCGATGATCCATGGTACGGGGATATCCTGATGTACCTCCATACTAAACAATTTGGCCCTCATCTCTCTCATAATGATAGACGTCGTATTCGACATCAAACATCCTGTTACCTCCTCATTAGAGAAGCCATATAATACAAGGGGGTAGATATATTCCTTCATCGATGCCTCACCATTGAAGAAGAAGAGAAGGTGTTGAACAATTTTCATAGTGGCACATGTGGTGGTCACCTTTCAGGAATTTCCACCACCCAGAAGGTCATCCGAACTGGTTACTTTTGGCTCACTTTATTCCATGATTGCATCCATGCAGTCAAGTGATGTGACAAATGTCAACTATTCACACGTAAATCTAGAGCTCCAGCATATCCCCTCCATCTTTTTATCATAGCATTCCCCTTCTTCAAGTGGGGCATCGATTTCATGACTTGCAAACCCTTGTCCAGTAATTGGTACAAATACATTGTATTCACAATTGACTATTTCACCAAATGGGTCAAATCCATGCCCACGTTCAACAACATAGCTGAAAAAGAAATGTGCTTCTTATTTAACCATGTCACTACTCACTTTGGAGTCCCCCTCCATCTTGTGTTTGATCATGGAAAACATTTTTATAATGACATATTCACTAATTTATCTACCAAACTGGGCCTTACCCATGAGTTTTCTTCATCCTACTACCCCCCGTTGAATGGACAGGTAGAATCCGTCAATAAATTCATTAATACCATTCTCCAATGCGTGGTAAAGAAACACAAAACCAACTGGAATCATATGTTATTCTTTGCATTATAGGAATATCACACAACTGTCAAAACTGTCATTGGGTTCACACCATTCCATCTAGTTCATGGGGTGGAAGCCGTCCTTCCCATCGAGTGTGAATTACCTACTATGTGCACCGCGATCGATCTCTTTCCAGATAATACTCCAATATAAAATTGATTTCTCATTCTTGAATCTCTCGATGAGGATGGTCGATCCTCTTTACAAAACAATGAAGCATCCAACAAATGGTCCAAGGTCATCTTTGATTGTCAAGTTAACCTTTGATCCTTCATTGAAGTAGACCTTGTATTATCCTAATGTTACCCTAGGCCATAGAAAATATGAATCTCTATGGCAGGGACCATATATTTTTCACCATTGTCTCACTAAGGGAACCTACATCCTAGCTCACCTTGAAGGGGCCACACTCAAAGACCCTATCAACGGGTTATATCAGAAGAAATTATACCCTTAGTATAGCTACTCTACCTTAGGTTTCTTCTTATATTTTCCTATATTTTTTAGTCTTTCTTTTCAAAAAATCTCCAAAACCATATTTCTGATCTTGTGCTCCTGGTTTGACAGATGAATTATCCATATTCTTATCACATCGGGTACGTTGATGGTTCCAGTCGATGGGTTCGAAATCTCACTTTGGCAGCTTGGGCCATTTACACCCTTTAACATGTATTACTCCACTCGAGTGGTATATTCCTCAGTCCAACTACCAATAACCAAGAAGAGTATGATATCATCACTGGTATCCTTTCATAAGCTAGTCACCTCCATACTTATCACTTAAGAATCCTTTTATATTCCAATCTCATCATTCTGTAGTTGAAAAATGTGTATCGCATCCATGATCCATGCCCATATCACAAGTACCTGCAATTTAAATTTCTATCTCAAAATTTTGAGTCAATCCCATTTACTCATATTCCTAGGATCCTAATCCAAGTTGCAGATCACATGGCTAATCAAGTCCTAGATTGGAATTTATCACATTAGCATACATCATCCAATGATCAAAATTAACACATCAAATAAAACAAGGTGTTAGGGACCTAACCTACATAACCCCTCAAGTGGGTAGAATAATATATTTCCATGTAATAAAGGTCAATGTTAATAAGTCCTAGAAATAAGGAGGAATAAGTCAAATGTAAGAAGACCAAATAGAAGATTCCACTTCTAGAAGGATCTTCCTCTAGATTGTTCTTTTGGATAGATATATTTAGTATAAATAAGAATAGAAGGTATGAGAAGTTTTTTGTTGGATATTATTCTAATAGAGATATGATGTGTTGATGGTTTCCCCCTCGAAGAGGTAAGTGAACATTGCTCTCAGTAATCAAAGTGCTCTTTCTGGTGTTATTATGGTATTATTCTAGTATTATTCTAGTATTGTTATGGTTATATCATTATTTATCTGCCATTTCTCGCTAATTATTTTTGTTTTGAATACTATTTTATATTTCAAATACTACAAGTGGTATCAGAGCACCTTCCTTAGCAGAAAATTGCAGTTTAATTTTTTTTAAGGGTAGAGACGTATTCTGGCATCTTAAAAATACATATATCTATCATTGCGTGCATAAACCTACGGTCGGGGATTCATACACACGGGAAATACAATTGGTACTTAAGCACACATATGTTGGCCACCCTTGTAACCCCTATTGGTATCCCTTCGAGTGGTAGAGCATTAGACAACACCTGTATATGAATCAACCTAGATCTCCTGAAGCCCTCCATAGATAAACTGATTGGCCTCTTGATTGCTATAGTGCCACCGAGAACAACAATTAGGAATATACTCTCTAGTACCTGAGTAGTAGGGTAGTATGGATAAGGACATGGTCTAACCTCATGTTGGAACCCGCATGTATATCAGAGATCTATAGCACAGGGAAAACCCTTTTCTATAGAACCCTAGAATACCCTAACCCTTGGAATGGAAACAAAAAAAGAAAAAACAAGATATATTGTCACGCAATTGTGTCTTCTGCATTCGGGTTGTGAAATTACTACATTTTTCTTCTTGTTAAGAATTTTGGCATTTCGTCACTGCAGTATTCTTCAGGCCAGAGTATAACTCTGTAGAAGTAAAACAAAAAGTATATTGATCCTAATGAAACACTTATTTGGGACCTATTCCATTGGATTCCCCTTTTCTCCTTGATCGTAGCCATACCCTTCATTTTTAATCCCTTTTGTTTCAGTGGACTCGACCTCTTCTCAGTTTCCCTATTTTTTCGACTATTCCAATATTATATTTCCCTTCTCGCACTGATTGTCATGGTACCTATTACTTATAATCCCTTTTTTTTGGTCCCACCCACCCATTTTTCCTTAACTGCACTTCCCTTTTCTAAATGGCCACCACTCACACACAAGAAATCCAAGCATCCATCAATCAAGCCCATGCTTCCATCGAACATATGACATCTAATATTGGCTCTAACAATTCCCGCATTGAAAGAGTAGAGAACAAATTTGACACCATGTGTTATCACATACAGTTGTTCAAGTTCGCAAGTGACAACCATTAGCTCACAGAGAAGGCAAAGGAAATTATAATGGTGTTTTTTCACCTGCACATTTTCAATGTGGCGCTATATCTAAACACATATGGAAGGACTCCAAATTTAGAAGGTGGATAAATTTTAGTAGGGGCACTAAAAGTAGTTGGCGGACCCAGATCGATGGTCACTAGTCATATCGGGGCCACAACATGTGTGGACATTAAAATACAAAGGGCGGGTCAAGATTGAAACCGTGGTTTCGTAGGGAGGTGACATGTCAGAAGGAGGTGCATATCGGGCTCGAAAGTGGTGAAAGTCCAAACCAATTTTTGCGGCCCCAATATGCACATGTGCATATAGCTCCCTATCCCAGGTCGAAAAGTGGCCACTTGACAGTTGTCCTGCCACACTCAAATCCCAAGGAGGGGCCAGCCAATGAGCAAGGGTTGACTCCTACAACCTCAACTCCCAATCCAATTGTGACAGGTGGTATTATGTGGATCGTTCGTCTCATGCAGCTCTAATCCCAATGAATATTAAGTTAATGAGGTAGGGGTTGGTAGCTAAAACCTCAGCTCATCCCATAAATGGAAGGCTCGATACTTATGACCAAGGAGGCTGGAATGTCAGTAGGGTACAATGATGGTCAGTTTTCTGCAAGTTCTCACTGAACCTGGTTTGCGTCTGACAGAGGGAAACATGCCCAATCTGATAGAGAATTGTTCATACGCAAAGATTTGAATGGCATTGCCATATCATACTCCTAGAAGTAGTGAATTGGTCTAAGTATAAATACATCAGTTTGATATTTTTTTAAGGTCGTCAACTGGTTGAGCATAGCTCCCTATTTTGTAATATTTTGATGCGATAATTGTTCTCTAGTTATGTATCAGATTTGAGACTTTCGCATTAATAGAAGTCAAATTCTATCATCTCTTTGTAAAAACTTTGCTAAAACACTCGGGCATGGAGGATCCAATCGAGGGTTGTAGTTCTATTGTAATGTAGGTTTGATTATAGTATTGTTGTGACTAGTTTAGTCAGCTTCCTTGTTACCTTATTGCCCCTTACACTGAAAGGATCGAGCATGGAGGATCCAATCGAGTTTTTGTAGTTTCATTGTGATGTAGGTTTGATCATTATGCTTCTATGAAATATTTCATTGTCTGAAGCTTAAGTTCAAGAATGTTCTTGAGCCTGAGTTTTTCTTCACCAAGCTGCTTGAAAGTCAGATGCCCATGGAAAACTTGTCCACCTTTAGATATTATTTTTGGGATTAACTGCATAGTGTAAGTCATTAATCTATGACCCATATTCATGAGTATTAGTCGCAACTGACCAATAATTCTCATGATTTGAATAGTCCACTTAGCACTCATTGCATCGATTGATGCTCACAGGGGTGAAGAAATGGGATTGAAACCAACGAAATGAATTGCATAGCATCAATCATCACTTCTGGGGCTTGCACCTGGTAACCAGGACTTCCTAGGTGGTAACCAGGACTTCCTAGGTGGTCCACCTTTCTCACTAAGTCTTCCTTCTACTCGCACTTAAACTCAAATCATTGACTGAAATTAATGAGGCCCTCACTTCCCTGTGCATTTCTTGTCCAGTTCTTGTATTAAAATCATTCTTATACTGAGTTTTGTTCATTTTACCTCCATTCATAACACCAACATCCACCAAATATTCTTATGGGAACTGGGATTATCCACATGAAATTTGAGGGTTACTCTCAGTGATAACATTCATGGCATCATTTTCAGGGAAGGAATTGAATACATTTCCCTAGGATAGAACAAAAAAGAAATTATGATTCTGAAGGTACATCAGAAATCAGTAACTTGAGGATTTCAACTTGCACCTGTCGACTCCATTGTTTCAATTGTGGCTCCCAAAGGTAGACACACATGGTCTACTCCATAGCTACCTCTGGCTATGCCTGAAGCTGACCCAAAAAATATTGTCAGAAAATGGAAGACCCCTCGAGAAGGGATTTCAATTGTTGTATCAGGTGATTCTGATAATTTGCATGATTCTTTTTTCAAAACTCCAATACTTTCATAATTCTCCTATTATACCATCTCTTTGAGGTTCTAGAAGTTTAAATTTTGGGAGTGTCCATGTTGAATTCTCCCCTTCTAGGCCTAATTTAGAAGAGAGATTTGACACCCCTATTTCCGTTGAGATTGTGAAGTGGTTTAGACCCAAAGTCTTAGAGGATTTTCCCACTTTGGGTATCCCTACTCCTCCTCCTGTCATAGTTGTTGTATCTAAATATGGGGGAAATTTGTTTCCTTTCTCCCCTAGAAACACAGTTCCAATATCACCTGTCTGAACCCCATCCCCCATGGTTCTCCTACAGTCCACATACAAATGGCAGTTGCTAATCCTCCTAGAAATAGAATGGATGCCATAGCGGTTGTCACGTATGCCCCTCTTGTTTTACCTTAGACTTTGAATCCCCTCCCAGTAGGGGATTACCTTAAGTACATGCCCAATTTTATAGGAGAGGAAGACATAACTATTGAAGAGAATCTTTCATCTTTTTACAGTTATGCCGATAATCTTAATATTGAAAATGAAGATGTCTAGATGAGATTTTTTGTATAGAACCTTGATGGTGAGGCTAGAAAATGGTTCAGGGATTTGACTCCTGGATCTGTTGATGGGATAGAATCTCTAGATGATGCATTCTTAAGACATTGGGGGGATAAAAAAGACTTCCTTTATTACATCACAGAGTTCGGATCTCTTAAGAGAGAAGAACGTGAATCTGTCTCAGATTTCTCCAAGAGATTTAATAAAATGTACAATAAGATCCCCACTAAGATTAATCCTACTAAGACCTCTGCCAAGATCACTTATGACAGTGCCTTCAACCCTGTGTTTTGCCTCCTGTTGAGAGAAAGAAGAGCTACCTCCTTGGCTCATATGCAAGATGCATCCCTTGAATTAGAATCCAATATACTGGCAGTTGAAAAACTTAGGAGTAAGATTGATAGAGACAAAAGAAAAGGAAGGTTTGAAGCTACAACCTCTGGTCCCTGTACTTCCCACCCTCAAGTGGATGAGCTGAATAAATTGGTTAAATCACTTTCTGTAGAAATGGAGAAATTAAAATTCGAAGGGAAACAGGGCTATAAGAGCACTCAAAATACTCATAACAGGGGTAATTTCAGAAGACCAAATAACTCCCCTCACATCACCCAGAGAGATCAAAGAAATAGGGATGATTAAAAGATCCAGACCCCTCTCCAAAATAATCTGGTCACTGATGAAGGAGAGGAAGAAGATGTGGATCCTAAAATCCATTGCCTAGGTGACACCTCTTCATTTCCACATTTAACTCGGTTTTCATATGAGGAGTCCCTCATGGATAGCCAACTAAATGAAATGACAAAAGGGGGAAAGGGCCAGTAGCCAACCAAATAGATAGAACCTTAGATTCAAAAAGAAAGAGGGAAATCATGACAGTCCTAAACAACCTACTAGAACAGAGCATGTTTTTAAGGAGGTGGCAGCTAGCAATAAAGAAAAGGAGACACATAAACCCCAAGCAGTGATCAAGAGCCCTGTCCCAGAGGTGAAGGAGATTATGAAGCCTCCCTCCTCTTTTAGTTTTGAGAATGATATTCAAAAGATTAAAGTTCTTGTGCCTTTATTAGAGCTATTTAAAAATGAGGATTTCAAGAAGAACCTCTCCAAAGTGTTGTAGCATGAGCCTTCATCTCATTCCACAGATTCAGTCAACCTCCAAGATGAAAAACCTATTGTCATACTAGGACCTTTGGTAGAGGATAGAGATGACTCCTCCCCTCCTTTTTATACATCATTGAACACCCATTATAAGGTTCTTCACAACTGCTTGATGGATTCAGGGGCATATCATAATCTCATGCCTAAGATTGTCATGGAGGAACTCGAGTTGGAGGTTACAAAAACTTACCATGACCTGTACTCATTTGATTCCAAGAAGGTGAGTTGCCTTGGGGTTATCAAAGAATTAGTTGTATTCTTGTTTCAGATGCCAATGGATCTTTCATATGCCACTATTCTTATGTTTGGATGTGAACAAAAAAGGTTGTATAAGGAAGCACAACTTTCTTACATCATCAGTGATGAAGCAAATCCGACTAACCACCCCATTTTTGTAGTAGATACTGATCTGGGAACTAGTATGTTACAACTCACTAATGGACCTCAAGCACCTATTAAAATCAGAAAGAAACCCATCACCCCTTGTGAAGACCCTCCTTCCAATATCCCTGTTTGGAAAATGTTTTTAGATGGAGCCTCTTCTAGAGAAAGTGTTGGAGCTGGGGTAGTGTTCATTTCCCCCACCCAAGAGACCATATCTCTATCTTATAAGCTTGAATTTGAAATGACAAACAATGTGGCACAATATGAGGCTGTTGTTTTGGGTTTGAGAGCTACCAAAGACATGAAGATTGAGAAGCTGGTAATATTTGGAGATGGCGAGTTGATAGTAAACCAGGTCAGAGATCTATATTAGGTTAAGCAGCCTAGGTTAAGGGCCTATATAAATGAAGTATGGGATCTTTTTGACATCTTCATCTTAAATTTTAATTTCTCATTTTTTCCAAGAGAGGAGAAATCTATGGCAGATTCATTGGATGTCTCAGCAAGCAATTTTAGGGTCCCTTTTCTCCCAAATCTCAAGTATGAGGTGGAATTAAAATACAGATCCTCTATTCCTAACAATGTAAAACATTGGAAGGTTTTTTAGGACAATCTTGAGGTAAAAAGGTTTCTTGAGACCGCGGATGAATTCTTTGATTTGCATATTGATCAAGATCAAGATACTGAATAAACCCCTCATGTAGAGGTTTTCCTGAATAAAATTGTTGACCATCATATTGTTCAGTTGCCAAGTAACCATATTCCAAAGGGATTTGTCCCCCTGGAGATATTGTTTGACAAAAATGATGTTGTGGTGAAGGTTAAAGGTTCAACTGAAGAGGCTGATGTGACTGAGTGAAACTTAGGAACATAGGAGGATCCCAGGTATGTCAAATTGTCAAGCAGTTTGTCAAAGGATCAAAGGGTTGAGTATGACAAGATTTTGAAGGAGTTTGCTAATGTTTTTTCTTGGAAATATGAAGATTTAAGGACATATGACACTAGAATCATCGAGTATAATATCCCTTTAAAATAAGAGGTCAAAACTTTCAGACAGATAAATCCTATGCTACTACCTATTATGGAAAAAGAAGTGAAAAAGATGATGGATGCCCATATTGTTAAGAACCAAATATCAATATAGCATAGAAAATCCTCAGAAAAAGTACTCAACGCCTTTAAAAAGAGAGAATTTCAGATAATAAGCCTCTTCGAGGGGGCAACCTCCTTTTACCCCACTTAAATGTTCAAGTACAAGATGATTCAAAATG
>JZKD02S0069419.1:106086-116805 GCA_000966675.3 Picea glauca
GGGGATTCTATTGTTGACACTAGCAGTGAGAAGCATGAGGTAGCACCTCAACAGGATTGTGACCAGGAGTCACAACACTTGGCAGGACAATTGAGAGTTAGTGAGGACACGATCATGGCAGCCACTAGATGCATTGATGATACACATGCATTGTTGGCAGGTTATTGTTGGAGGACCTTGATGGCACATGCTCGTTCAGATGGGGGACTTGTCATTGATGACTTCCATACACTCAGGGAGAGAGTGATTGTGATGAGGGTTGACTACCAACACTTGTTGATGGATAGGGATTACCTATTGGAGGTTGGCGAGATGTATCACAAGGCACTGAGGGAGCAAGGGATTGAGGTGGACCGACTCACTCATGAGTTGGTGAGAACACAAAGATTCTTGGAAGGCACACAGACAACCCTTCAAGAATCAGAGTCCAGATCAGAAGATCTCCTTAAGGAAATTAGACAGAGATTCACCACAGCAGAGAGTCATATATATCCCTAAGCCACATTGCAAGAGGATGATGGTGGTTTAGTAGTGGAGCACCAGTTGAGGGAGGAGCATGAGGAGTACCCGGGATCACTGATGAGTATGGAGATATATGATCCAAAGATGTAGGAGGATGTCCATAGGGCACATGGACCACCCTTCACGAGGGGTGTTGAAACAATTGGGCACACACATACACATGGGGATTCTAGAGCCATGGGAATTTATGAGGACACTTCCATTTGTGTTCCAGGATTGGTTGACATTCATGTAGAGGATGACCCAATAGTACACCCAGGATCCATGATGTTGCAGGTTTATATAGGAGATCACATGATTATGGGGCATATAGTGATGAGTGGTAGTTCATAGAGACATACAGAGGTGTACAGTGGGATTTAGGGGGATGTATTGGATTGCAGGGAGGATATGTACTTAGTATATCATGGAGATTCCTCTCCCTTGTAGCAGTATACAGATCTCATAGATCACCTTCATCGTAGCAACAATTGTGTGAGTGATGAGGGATGGAGAATGATTGACCCTCAGTTTTTGGAGATACCTACGATTGTACCCAATGGTTGGTATTCAGTGATGAGTACAGGTGATTATTTACCACGGGTGTCAATGGACGAGCTTTTGGTTAAGTCCTTTGGATTGACCAAAGCATATGATACTTTCCAGTCCTATAGTTGGTTGTAGATATTTATGATAGCCTTTCCCGATACTTTCATCATTGAAATCAGCACAGGGGGAGCTAGATAGTGGCAGGGGACATGGAGAGTTGGTAGGTCGAGACCACTTAACAGGAGTGTCTTGATTGCATTCATAAAGATAGGGGTGTATCATCAAGGGAAGACTGTCGAGGCCATGGGTGTAATGGGGAGTATCCTAGACCATGGGATAGAGTATATCTCAGAGGTTGCTACATATTCAAACTCTCAATGGGATGAGGGTGGAGTGATTTCGACAGTTACCAGTAGGGCACACCAATAGTTAGTGGGGATTGGAAGTGATGAAATTCCAAATTTGACATGGGATCCCAGAGTCCATTTGGTCAATAGTTTGTTTCATCTTATGAGGATCCAGGAGTGGAGGGTCCAGTATGGATACTTTGAGCAGACTGTCATGATCAGAGTAGAGAAGCATCGACATGATAGTCCCTGTCAGAGACTAGCATGGGACCCTGGGATTATAGGACTATGCATTTCATTGACTGATGGAGAAGAGCAAACATTTGCAGGGGGGAGTCACTTTGATTTTCCATTGAGTTTCAGTATTGGGGAGAGCACGTCACTGACTGGTGATTCGTTGAGGTCTTGTAGTACCTCACTATGGCAGCAACATGTTAAGTTGGTGGGGGTCGTGTTGAGTTTGGTATGGTTTGGTAGGATAGACCCATTTTGGATTGAGGCCATGTGTTATTTGCAGGAGACTCATCGTGTTGATATGTTACAGAACTATACTCCACATGGCATTGTAGTTGACATTCTGATATGGGATCTGGGGATTGGAGTGCTTGGTAGTTTAGTGTTTGATGGAGTTGAGTTTCGAATAGAGTGGTTACATAGGGAGTTGACTGAGATTCCTTGACCACTTATCATTCTACTCATCAAGAGCATGTGGGTGTCATGTGTGGTGAGGACTTGGAGATACCACATCTTGAGGGGAGTCTACCTTCTGTCACACAGATGGATATGGGACCCCGGTATCATATGTAGATGGATTCATTTATTGCTTGAGGACAAGCAATATTCTGGCAGGGAGGATTGTAATGTCCCCATTTTGGGACATTATATCTTTATAGTGATATGCCTACCAGAGTAGCCAGATAGAGGTGACAGAGAGTTCGAGAGATATTGAGGGGTTTTATTGGGCTCAACTTGCATCGTTCATCATTAGGATCCATTCCGCACAGCTTGGTTTTGGTTTCGTTGCATTCTGACAATTCCCATAATTTTGAGTTATTATGGGTCATATCTTAATAAATTTCACTAAGAAGGTCATAATGGGTATATTACTTGGAGAAACCTCTTAGTGTAATATCTCATCAGAATCGAGAAGAAGAGCACTATAGGATAAGATGATGAGAAGTAACTTTCAGTGGCCAGAGAAGCCATAAGGATGGATAAATCACTTTTTAGAGGTAAAATGATTAATTAATTAATTAATTAAGTGATTTAATCAAGGAATAATAAAATAAAGTAAAATTCACTTGGAGGGAAAAGGTCAACAAGGAATTAGGGTTTCAGCAGTGAACTAGGGTTTTGGAAAGCTATAAGAGAAGAGTCAGTGACCTAATTCATCATTATGCAGATTATGACTTGTCATTGAGCAGAGAGGCGCATCTCACGAGAGATAGTTTAGTGGATTCTAGGAGGAAGACACCAGTTGGTTGATTTCGGTGTTGAGAGACACACCCTAGTCACCAGGAAGATCATTCAGGTCTTCCATCATTCTTTAGTAGTAGTTATGCAGTGTTCAACAACTAGGGCACATTCATCCAGAGTGAAGGCACAACTTCTGAGAGGGTTTTTAGTCGACTTATCCCATCCAGGGAGAATTTCGATATTTCCCTCCGACCCATTTGAGACGAGGGAAAGGTGCATCTTTTTCCTGGTTCCTCATCATATTCCGGTGGAGGAATCAACTGGGACGCATTTTCGAGACTTGGATGTGTGACACTTTTGGCCGGCACATTTGGGGTTCCAGAGCGAGCATCAGACCAGATTCATGGAAACCCTTTCGACCCATTTCCCAGTAGACCAAGGTGGTCATTTTGAGACATATCTTATCTGATTCCGACGATGGAATCACTAGGACACATTTTGCTAGAAGAAGAGGGGCACATTCCCCCAGGGGTAACCATCTGGGATCCAGATTCATCAACAGAGGAGTTCGATAGATACTAGTAATGAGGACTAGAGTAGGGCGCATCATTTGGGACAGTTTCTGGGCCATTCTGAGAATTATAGCTCCCAGGGTGAACTTTCCAGACTTCCAATAGTTACCATCAGCGTTGCCATAGTCCTAGCGCATCCATTGATCCCATAGTGTTCCCATATTCTGGGTATTATTTTTTAGTTGCTTATTTGTATTCTGGCTAAGGTCCTTTGTCTGTTGATCTAGTCGAGTATTGTCAGTTTATTCAGCCACATTCGGCCATTTTGTAATCCACAGAGATATCATAATACAAACTTTGCAGTCCTTTGTCAAGTTTATTATTTGTATGATCATTTATATGTTGTAAACCATTGATCCTACACACACATTATTAACGTTTCCTAGACTAGCCAACTCAGGAACATTACACTTTGACTTTCTTATTTTACTAGCATTTCTTTTCCAGGTTTTTCAGCACGTGCTCCTTCTTTGGTCCATTACCTAACTACCTTCATTAGTTACCATTCCTTTTCATAATCTTTTATTTTCATCCCTATCTTTATCAATATTTCCTCAAATTTTGTTCCAAAATGGCATGCACCAACAAGGTCAGTGCCATAAAAATTGTTCATCTATTTGATGTTGTTCCCTAGAATAGAGCATAGTAAGAGTATGGAGAGACATTGAATGGATTTGTAAGTCTTATCCCTACCTAATATACTATATTAAGAGTATATAGAGAAATTGGATGGATTTGTATATTTTATAGTATATTGAAATGAGATTGTCATTAACTACCTACTAGTTCATATTGACCAACTTCTTATGTGCATTATAATCAAACATTTTAGAGAGAACTAGTTCCTTATCTAAATCAGAGGCATCAATTTCATGATATATTTTTGTTCCACCTAATGGGGCTTCAACCGCCACTACCTCCCTCGAGGAGGAAATCCCTATGACCATTTCCTCTATGTATTTATCCTCATAAAATGCATGGATTCCAAAATCAATCAATCAATCAATCTCTCTCTCTCTCTCTCTCTCTCTCTCTCTCTCTCTCTCTCTCTCTTAGTTTTTAACTTTAGGTTAGGGTAAACATTGTATATTTTTAATCTTTGACTTCACATTGAACAAAAAAATAACTAGACATATCCTTCATACTCGATCACCAATATATTACTTACGATACAAAATGACACTTTTCATTATGAAATATGTATTCTCATCCAAAGATTTATAATAAAGAGAAATATTAAGAATTATGTAAGTGTGTGCTTGCAATGGATTTCCTCTATTTTTATTTCTTAATTCTAACTTCGTGAAGTATTTTTTATTTTCTAATTCTAACTTCTAAAGGTATTGTTCCTTCAATACAACCTTGTTATTGTGTGCATTATCATTTTTTGATCAATATGATTGGAAAAAATTGAATCACCATTAAATTGTAAAATGTTTATAATATATATCCTTTTATTTGGAAACACATTGAAACCAAAAGTCTCAAATAAGTGTCTATGGTATATATCCTATAAGACGAAAACCCAAAATCCCAAATGTATTTAGCAAGGAATTGGGCCAAAGAATCCCTACATCAACACATCTCGAGAGTATTGATTCTACTTTTCCCAAAAAAATGGGGTAGTTTCTGAAAAAACAAAAACAAAGAAGGTAAACAATGGGCACCAACCTTTGTTTCCATTAGGTGTCTGTGTAGTGATGGGGAAGAATTCAATATTCGTATATCCTTGAGATGGGGAATCACTATCATGATTGTTACCAGGAACTATAATATCGGAGTCACAAAGAAATATGCGGTGGTGATTTGCTTATGATACAAAGGGATGTACTAAAACTCCATGAAAACAAATGAAGGTACTTGTTATCATCCATTTTCATCATTCGCTAATGATATTACCTTTAGGTATGAATTATTTACCAATTGAGAAAGGAATGATGCATACTCATTTTTGTTTCTTTAGAATCATTGAGCCATTTGAAGTACACAACGTCTTATTCATTATGTTATGGGGAGAAGGTTAATTTAACACTTTCTTTTATTCAAAGCTATACAATCTTATCTCTTATTCCCTTATCCAAGGAAGGGTGATGGTAGTTCCTTTTACCTCATCATTCTATCTTATCTACTACCCCCAACTTTTAAGGACAACTTTGTTAAATTTCCCCTCATTTGATGCAATCCTATTAAAAAAAGTTAAAAAGGAGTTTAAATTCTTTTTCTATGTAGTCAACATCCTATATTCGAATGGTGTGGTTAACCAAATGATTGATAATACCTACTTTTGAGCAAGATAATGATGCATACTTTCATGTAAATATCTATCTATAAGTGGTTTTTTCTTATAGGTTTCTTTTGCTAAAGAGACATCATCATTTTTGGATATGAAGACATTTAAAAAGTGGATTATTTTATTTGTTTGTATTTCTATTGTGGAAATTATTCTTTGGATCACTTGTTTAGATGATCAAGAAAATCATCTATAATATCTCTCTTTCATGTGACCAAATCATATTGTTGTGACCAAAACAATTCAATAGAATATTTATTTAAGTATTGTATGTACATGTTCACCATCATAGAGTATAATAGGGATCCCATTGTAATTCCCTCAATTTGTTCATAAAATTCTCCTTAGAAACTAATTTATCTCAATTTGAAATGCACCTTAACCAAATTCATCATCTCCACATTTAAGATATCATCGATGAATTTCATTCCACTCTCTTTAGGATTTTTTTGTGAAAAGAGATAAATATTACAGTCATCTAAAATAAACATAAATGCACCATAACCAAACTCATCGTATCCACATTTGTGATACCATAAATGAATTTTATTCCATCCTCTATAAGATTTTTTTGTGAAAAGGGATATACAGATCATATTGATCTAATATAAACAAAAATGCACATTAACCAAATCCATCATCTCCACAGGTGTGATATCATCGATGAATTTTATTCCACCCTCCATGGGATTTTTTGTGAAAAGGTATATATACTGCAATGATCTAAAATAAACAAAATGTCTCGCTCCTCCACTTTTAGACTTTTAATTTCATCAACCAAGTGAGTGGAGTGTTTGAAAAAGAGAGTGTATGTGCCCCAAAATATTTTAAAGCTTCTTTGCAAGGCACTTCACTCATGGGTATGTTGGTGAACCTATGGTATTCACTATGGGCCTTAGCATGATTTTCTCTTTGTGAAATTTTGATAATCCATAGATGCTTGGAGCTATATTATTTTTTTTGACAGTCTTTTCTTCATATCTTATACAAGCAATGAGTTCTTTACAATAAGCATTTCCTCTTTTATCATTATCTTTCTGGGGTCTGCATCCAATTTTAAGTTCTTATGTTAAATGAGTAATTAAGCATTCCCAAAGATGGTCCCTCACTTGTGATCTAAACATTAAGATAAAGAAACTATAATCCAATCACCTTTCAATCGTGAATTCATTATTATGCAAGAGAAATCTATAACAAGGTATATGCAAAAGCTAACCTCCATGTTCATAGCTTTAACAAAAGACAACTCCTCTTTCCAAGATAATTATAATTACTATAATTACTAGGGAGAATATCGAATAATGATTAGGGATAATAAATAATCGTTATGTACTACCATGGACTAATGAGTGGTATAATGAGCCAATCTTTCATTGCTATGAATGTGGACTTCTTGATCCCCACCAACTAAATTTTAAGAAAATTAAGCATGATGACATAATCAAATTCCAACTAATTTTCAAAATGACCAATTAACCATTTGATCTACTCCCTTAATATCCCACTTAGTACTTAAAAAACAATATGAGGAATTAGATAAGCATGATGTATAAGTAAGAACAAATAAGAGAACAAAAATAAATAAATAAAGTAGTGAAGGCTATAATATAGATGTCTTTACCATGCAAGATATGTTCATAGAATTATGCTATTTCAATGTTTGGATTTTCATCCCAACCTCTCCCAATTCTAGCTAACAACTATGGATGATCTACCTCTCCCAATTCTAGCCAACAATTATGGATGATCTAGATTAAAAATTACAAGAACTTTGACTTCAAGATAAACCTGCCATGTCATTGCCACGTCATCATACAAACGACATGTCAGTGCCACGTCATCATACAAACGACATGTCACTGCCAACTCACCACGCCAGATCATCATGCCACGTCGGTGCGATGTCACTGTACAAATCGTATACTCTGCCATGTGGAAAAATCATACTGGTCCACCGATTGGTCCAGAAGTTCCAAATACGGGTGACACATGGCATCCTCTGGTGCTGCCACGTCACCATGATGATGTCAGCATGAAACTTGTCACCTCCTTCTCCTACCACGTGTTCTATACGGATGTTGACGTCATTCGTACTGGTGCTGATGTCAGCAATACGGATGCTGATTCATCCCCTTGTTCACTGGGCTAGGTTGACCAAACTTTGACCACAAATATATTTCAATCTGTAACTCCGTTTGACGAGCCGTTTGTGTTGTTAGAAAGTTTGTGACTCGCTCTTCGCGATAATCTCATTTCCACTGAGTTTTTAGAACTTTGATTCTTTTCCCTTTCTCTATCTACTGAGGCCATTCTAAGCGTCTTGAGTTGCTTCTGCAAGTTCTGAGTTGTTCTTAGTCTTCTCTGGATCATTTTTGGATCAAAACTAATTCTAGAAATTAGTTTGATAAACAAATTGTATAAATGTTGTAGTAGCGATAGGGTAGAATTCAATGGGTTATTAATAAGCCGATTAATCTTCATAGAGTTGTTGTATTGAAGTTGAGCATACATTTGTGAGCTGACTGCGTTTTAATGAAGAATTAAGTGTATCCTCATTACTATTTTTTAAATTTTGATTTGAAACCTAATTAAAATCAAATTTTATCCAATTTATAGTTTTAATAACTTATTAAAAACCAATTTGATTTTATTTTTAAAGATAGTTCTACGTCCCCTATTCCTTTATGGATAATCTAAGCCTTTATTCAAATTCTGCGATGAACGAGGTTGCTAACTCCAAACTTGTTTATAATATTTATTGTAATCTCTATCATTATACTTTTGATCAAATCATTCATAATAAAAAACCATATTCCAAATTCAGACGCATCTTTTAAATTTTCGAACTCCCTACCAACCACACACCCCGTTTGAAACTATATTAGGTGACACCAATCTATTCCAAACATTCTTGAAATTCCGCCAAAAATATACCGAACAAAACCACCATATTCATTATAAAGTTAATTTTCGTGAATATATTGATACCTTGCTTGAACCCCAAGTTTCCTAAAAGACTCTCCGATATCCGTGCTTGGTACATTGGAAATGTGCAAACTATATTTATAATTAATTCAATTTCTATTGCGTTTCCAAAACGTAGGAAATCTACCCCAACTTTATCTCCGTACACAACTTAACCATCTACTTGACTTGATTATAGTTATTGGTTCTAAGTGATTACAGTTATTGGTTCTACTACAAGTACACAATGTAATTTCACAAATCATAACACACTTTTAATAGTAACATTATAGCTTTAATTTTAATTTGTTTTTATTAAATTAATATTAAATAATAAATTTTTGATTATAGTTATTGGTTCTAAGTGATTACAGTTATTGGTTCTACTAGAAGTACACAATGTAATTTCACAAATCATAACACACTTTTAATAGTAACATTATAGCTTTAATTTTAATTTGTTTTTATTAAATTAATATTAAATAATAAATTTATTTTATTTGATGATGATAATAATTATAAATAATATTTGAAATATATACATTGAAATTTTATAAAAATAACCTAATTTTAAATAAAATATTATAAATTTTATTTTAAATTCTCCTAATTATTTAGTTAAATAGGTTGGAATTTTATTATTTAAAATATATATAGAGTAATTTTGTAAAATATAACAATATAATCCAAAAAAAAATTACAAATTTTATTTTAAATTTGTCTAGTTATTTAATTTAAGTATGTTGGGTTCCCGAGGTGTAGGACAGTTGGTGACGGAGTGTGTTGTTAAGCCACTCTGTGATGTTAAAGTCACTGGTTCGAAACCTGCAGGGACAAAAAATCCAACCATGTTAAGTATGTTGGAATTTTATTATATATATATACAGAATTGGAGAGAATTTATATAAATTAGTTAAATGAAATGAATCATCAACAGTCACATTTTGAATGTAGAAATGAATTCAGTGTGTTGAAAATTCTTAAGAAATTCAGATTTTGCCAAAATAATCACTCAAATCTACAAATCCAATAATTTCTCACCAAATTTCAAACAAATATCCCTGAAAAAAATCTTTGTTTTGTAAAATCTTTAACCTATAAAACTTCACCCCACCGTCTGACATGATAAAAACTTCAAATTTCAATGCTGTGAATCATATTCTTGGAAAGCATGAATGATAACCGAAAAGTCAACAAATAGTGGGCATCCTCACTGCAAACCCTAGAATTCGATCCTTTGCACCAAACGAGAATCATTTATCCGCTTCTCTGAATTGTCCTCCATAGCCAAAAAGTACTGATCTGACTGCCAATTTGAAGATTTATCTGCATTTCTAATTAATTTCTTCTGAGATTGCTAATTAGGTTTTTGCTTGCAGGACCAGTTCCAGCGAGAGACGTTGCGTATTGAGGGTGGTTTGGTGGAGTAAATTTGTATGGCTACTGAAACTGATCGAAGGCGTCGCTGTATGCACAGGCAATGGGAAAAGAAGCCGCGTACTATTATTGCACTATTATTTCGCTTCCTACTTTTGTTGGTTGTGTTTCCTTTACTTCTCTGTCAGTCCATGGAGACTTCGCCTATAATCAATGTCGGGAAAACGGGATCGAATCCCATGGAGCCTACGCCTTTAATGAATGCATGTAGACATGGGAGGAAGGAAAGGGGCAGCGTACAGGCAGTCCCTCGGCGGCATCATGTCCAGGGCACGAGATCGAATTCCAGGCGTCTTTCATCCGATCTGAACCAATTCAATGTTCCACCTGTTGCTTCTCGTGGCCGTCGTGCTCGCCGTAGCCCGCCATCGTCTTCGACTACTTCTGGGCGTTATAGCGTCAGCGCGCATGAAGTTGCCGCCGGCCCAAATCCAACCAGAAATAGATAGATAATACCATTATTGTCATCTGTACTTCGAACTTCTTCCATTATCATTATAGTTTCTGATTCGCTTTCTATGATAAGCAGAGTGCTAAAGCAGAGGTATAGTCAGTTATTTCTGCATCGGTATGAAATACCTATGATCCGTTTCTGATCAGTATGAATATCCATATTGGTTTTATAACAAAATCTGTTTTGTTT
>JZKD02S0069419.1:124604-182640 GCA_000966675.3 Picea glauca
TATATATATATATATATATATATATATATTGCTTAAAAAATATAGTAGGAAGATTATCTAAGTTTTAAGGAAGATTATAAATATTTGTAGGTATACAATTAAGACAACTTAATATTTGTGAAATCAAACATAGATGAAACACATAACAACACTCATCTCATATTCGTATCGATTGAGACTGATTAATGTAGTTAATGAAAATGAACAAGTGAAATATAAAGTAGGAAGAATGACTATGTTTATGAAGAATGGGTTGTGGCTGACACTACAACCAAGAAGAATTGAGCAATTGAGGTCTATATAATGTATTAGAGAATTTACGAATATATTCATATCATGAAATTTAGTTCACTAAGTAATTACATGATGAGTTTTAGCTGACTAAGTAATGTACTCTTACTCCAGTTGTTGTGAATCACTTCTTTACTATATGATGGTGTTAGGGAAATAATGTCAAAATAAATGAAAGCATTTGGCTTCCTATAGAGGTTACAGAAACATTTTGATTTTCATTCTCCTAAAAAGTATGTCTAATTTATCTATAAATGAACAAATCCCAAGAGGCGAAATGTGTGTGTGAGAAATTAAACTCACAAGTGTCTCTTCCTCCCTATGTGTTGTGTATTTGTATTTTGGCATCAAAGCTCTGGTCAAGATATTAAAGCCTTCATGTAGAGAGAGAGAGAGAGAGAGAGAGAGAGAGAGAGAGAGAGAGAGATAAAGAGAGAGAGAGACGTCCAGTTGTTAAAGCCCATGAGAAGAGGTGAAATCCGCGCTCAGGAGGAGTCTACACACAAAACAAACCCCGGGGAGTCGTTGGGATCTTTTTTGGCCGTATTTGCTACCACAAAAGAAGATCCATTGAAGGAGCTCGAGAGAAAACCTAAGAGAAAACCCTTATAGAGGTCTCATATCCTAGATGTAGTCTTTGTAGAGGTACACACACACACACACACACACACACACACACACACATATATTCCTAAATTTTGATTTGGAGGGTGCAAAATTTGGTGTAATAATTGTGGGAATTTATTTTAAAGTGTAATATGGAAAATTCTCTGGCTTTCATATTTGAATGAATCAAACAAGTTGGATTTGTCCATTTATGTGAATTGGAAATTCAAAATTTAGACCTTGATGGAAGGGGAAAATGTTTGGTCCATCACATCTAGAAAAGAAGCCAAACTGGAAGCCTCTGCAAACTCAATCTAAGATTGGGAGCGCCGAGAAATCAAAGAAAAAGTGCTTCTTTGAATGCTTATGATAGACAATACTATTCTGTATATTAGAGACAACAAGACATTGCAACATCCTCACTATAATTTCCAATTTAATTAAGGCTTAATGCAAATATAATGTGTGGCTATGGCCAAGTGATGTATATGCAAAATGTATTTATAAATTTTAAGAATAAAAGGTGATGTCAGTTGTTAAGGAGACATGGACATAGATGGGGGATAAATTAATCCACCAGAGAGGGGAGGGTCTAGGAGAATGTCTAAGAGAAGGGTCAAAGGGGGAATTACCCATGTCTATTATTTCCACCCACATTCTTGAATTTTGTTATAATTATGTATTAAACTCTATTCTTTTAATGAGTGTCCCCAAATCCAATCATTGAATGCATGTAAGAGGGTGGGTGTGAGAAGTCACATCCCATAGTTATTAGGAGCATGGGGGCTGAGTACAATTGGCTTAGGGAAGTGTGTGAGTTAAGAAAGAAATCCCAAGGAGAGGAGTTTGCATGGGAAGCTACAACAATTTAGAAAATCAATTTTTTTGCATGAAAAACAACTTGAGAACAAAAAAAGAAGTTCCTGGAGCTAGAGAAACCATGGAGGGCGAATTCTGGAGCATGCTGGAGCATTTTTGGAGTGTTTTGGAGTTGAATATTGAAGAGCTAGGTTGTCAGGCATGGAGAGTGAACTCTTGTGTGAGTTGCACTACAACTGATCCAGGTGGATATTGGTGGCCACTCGCCTATTCCACTTGGACCCACACCATTATTTCTTTCAGTTTTTTCAGTTTCCTTAATTGTAGCACAATTTACTATTTTTAGCAGTTTTTCGGGTCCTGAACTTTCGAAGCCGTTTTGAGGCCCTAAACGACGTTTTTTGGCATCAAATGCTTCGACAAATATGAGTTTGTTCTGGACTCGATATTCACTATCAATAGTGTCATCCTCAGATATATCTTTTTAACAATGTATCATGTGCGTCAAACAAAGATAGTATGAAAAAGTTATGACCCCAAGAAATTGATGTACCGATTTACCCCGATGGGGCCCATATTTTGGTGTTTCATCTCCTAGGGTTAGGTTTTTAGATGTTTAGGGTTTTCCGTTGTTTCTCAATAATATATAGGCCTTCAAGACTTATTGTAACACAGAGTTCAGAGGACAGTAGCCCCCACATCTCTTCTCAGAGATAAGATATCAGCGCCCTAGCTATTTTATTTCCATTATGTCTGTAAGCATATTTCATTTATTTGTTGTTAATGAAATGAATTTTTATTTTTGTTGCATCTCTGCATTTATGTGTATTTATGTATTTCATTGCATTCCTGCATAAATCTGGATCAGTGGTATAAGAGCAGTCTGCTCTTTCTTGATCCTTCTTTGCATGTCCCCAACAAGGTCGGGGTATAAGGAGTTAGGGCTCGATCTGGTTGAACCATTGCAAGATCAGCCTCGTAAACCCCGACGGACACCCATGGGGAAAGAAAAGAAATATGAGCGAGCAGGAGATCCTATCAAATTATTTCTCGAGGAGTCCCTCGAGAAACAAAGGAACACGATGATAGACAAATTTTCCCAGATCCTTCAACGACTCCCCACTGGTAGCGCATCTACATCCAACAGCCACTCTGGAGGCACCACTCCTTTTAGGGTACATGTATTATTTGACATTCCCATATTTGAGGGACAAATAGATGCAAATGTCGTAAATAGGTGGTTGAATATATTAGAAGGATATTTCTCGGTTCATGACTTTTTCGACCGAGAAAGGATTACTTTTGCACTCCTTAAAGTCACCCCCATGTCGAGGACTAGTGGGAAACCTACTAGGAGCAATAGAGAAAGGGGGAACCCTCTCTGTTCTCGGTCACACCCACATGGAATTCTTTCTGAGAATCCATCAAGGAACAATATTATCCTGTGGGGAGCTATGAGGACAAATACATACAATGGACTACGCTACGGAAACAAAGGGACCAACATGTGCATGAGATGACGAATCTGTTTCATACCCTACACACAAAGTTGGGTATCAAATATTCGGATAAACATTTTGTGTTATAGTACCGCAGTTGTCTGCATAGATACATTCAGGAGGAAATGGAGTTCCTCAACATCTCCTCGCTTGGTGCGACATATCGATATGATGCCAAGATTGAGCAGAAGTTCAAACAGAAGAAGCGTGACTTTCGGTCTACAAATCAGAAGAAAGGGAAAGGTACCCCCAAGCCATCGAACAAAGGACCAAGCCAAGGCAAGGTGGCCCAGGACAACCCACCAAAGCCGAAAGAAAAGAACAACACCACGAATCCAAAAAAGGACATGGGGAAGTGGTGTGAGTTCCATAAGGGCTGCACTCACAACACAAGTGAGTGTCGGGCCAAGCCATCACTAGTATCTGAGTTGAAGGCTTATGAATCGGATGCAGGATTCGACTCTGGATCAGAACCCAACAAGGAGAATGACAGGGGGAAGCAGATTATCGATGCGGAGCCCAACGCCACTATTTCCATGACGAAGATCCAGAAGAAGGAACCAGAAGATCCAAAGGAGGCAGAGCACCTCTTCCATTCCCAGATGTGGGTAAATGGTTCCCCGTTGCAATTCATTGTCGACAGCAGGAGACAGAAGAACCTCATCTCAGTAGAGGTCGTGAAATGACTGGGCTTTCCGACCACAACACACCAACAAACATACACCATCAGGTGGCTGCACCAAGGACGGGACCTCTGCGTCAGCCAACAATGTCACCTTCCCTACAACATCAAGCCCTTCATGGATGAGATATTATGTGACATTGCTCCTCTTGATGTTTCTGATGTATTATTAGGCCAACCATACTTGTGGAAGACACATGTTGTGTATGAGTCCAGGCCTCGTGTTATTATTATTACTTTGGGCAATAAGTTGTATAGGATACCGGAAATAGCACCGCCTACATCCATCTCTTTGGTTACTGTAAAACAATGCAGTAAGCTCATTGCCAAAACAAGGAAATTATTTTTCCTGATGATCTGCCCTCAGGGAAAGAGGAAGACTGTGGCCATGACCTCCTGATAGGGCCCCTCTACATGACATCAACAAATGGATAAGGTCGTGGAGGAGTACAAGGACATATCCACCTCCCTCGCAGGGGTGCCTATACATTGCCAGGTCAAGCACCCCATCAATATGACCCCAGGTGCATCGATGTCCAATGGACCAATCTATCAATGCTCTGTTTTGGAGAATGACGAAATCAAGAGGCAGATTCAGGAGCTATTACAGAAAGTTCACATCCGACCAAGTTCATCGCCCTGTGGGAGACTGATCATGTTGGTGCAGAAGAAGGATAGGACTTGGAGACTCTGCATTGACTATCGGGCGTTGAACAAGATCACTATCAGGAATAGATACCTAATCCCACAGATTGATGACCTTCTGGACCAACTCACGGGGGAAAAATATTTCAGTAAGATTGACTTGAAGCATGGTTATCACCAGGTACCAATTGAACCCTCTGACGTGTGGAATACTGCCTTC
The DNA here is from genome assembly GCA_000966675.3 of Picea glauca. Classification (NCBI taxonomy): domain Eukaryota; kingdom Viridiplantae; phylum Streptophyta; class Pinopsida; order Pinales; family Pinaceae; genus Picea; species Picea glauca. The sequence continues at coordinate 129,367 of JZKD02S0069419.1, forward strand.
AAATCCAAGGAGGGCCTTTTCGAATGGTTGGTCATGCCTTTCGGGTTGATGAATGCCCCTACAAACTTTATGAGGCTAATGGATGACATCTTGCGACCATTCACCAACTAATTTGTAGTGGTGTACTTGGATGACATTCTGATCTTCAGCTAGACTTGGAAAGAGCACCTCCACCACATCTGACAGGTGCTCCAAAAACTGAGGCAACACAAGTTGTGTGTCAATTTGGAGAAGTGCACTTTTGGCATGACCCAGGTTCAGTATCTGGGATACATTATTGATGAGAAGGGGGTGCATAAGGATCCAAACAAGATCCAAGTCATTCGGGATTGGCCAGCCCCAACCACCCTAACAGAGCTCCATAGATTTTTGGGTCTTGTCAATTTCTACCACAGGTTCGTGTTGGGATTCTCTCATATCACTTGGCCCTTGAGTATAGTCACCATGGGAGGAGCGAAAGGAAAATTATTTTGGTCTCAATTTCAATAGAAGGCATTTGAAGAGTTGAAGCATGGCCTCTTCTCTGCACCAGTGCTCATATTACTAGACTTGCAACAACCATTTGAGATCGAGACAAATGGCTTTGACTATTCTATTGGGGTGGTCCTTACTCAATAGGGGCATCCAGTGGCATATCACAGTGAGACACTTTCCGACACAGTCTGGAAGTATCCCACTTATGAAAAAGAGATGTATTCCATTGTGCAGGCTTTCCGATAATGGAAGCATTACATTTTCGGAAAGGAAACAGTCATCCACACAGACTACCAACCCTTGCAGTTCATACAGACACAAGGGAAGTTTCATAACGATTTCCATCAGAAGTGGTCCACATACCTGCAACAGTTTCATTTGAACATTAAGTACAAGAAAGGAAGCACCAATAATCTTGCAGACTTCCTTAGCCAACCACCTATCATGGCGCTAACCACGATGCTCAACTCTTGTGAGAACAAGACTTCTGATTGGCCGCTTCTCTACAAAAGTGATCCAGAATTTGGCCACACATACAATACACTCTTGGAGGATAAGAAATTTCATAATTTTCACCTCCAAGATGCCCTATTATGTCACCTGGGACACCTTTGTGTTCCTTCAAGCGAGAGTGCCAAGAGGATTTGGGAGGCGCACTACAGTCGGGTCGTTGGGCATTTTGGGGTTGAGAAAACCATGGAAGTACTACAAAAGTATTTCTATTGGTTGAACCTTCGACAAGATGTCAAGAAGTACATCAAGTCCTGCACTTCTTACGCCATTGCCAAACCGACCATCAAGAAGCAATGCCTCTATACTCTGCTGCCTACCCCTAGTCGACCTTGGGAATCCATCTCCATAGATTACATGTTGGGCCTTCCTTCTACTAAGCATGGAAATGACTATGTTTTTGTGGTCATCCACATATTCTCGAAGATGTCCCTTATGATGACCTGGAAGAAGAATATCATAGTAGAATCCACTGCTAAAATATTCTTTGAACGAGTGTGGGTACACATTGGGATCCCAAAGTCTATCATCTCAGATCAGGATAGCAGGTTCCTTAGTACATTTTGGTCCAGCCTCTAGTCGAAGTTGGACACCAATATCACCAACTCCACAACTTTCCATCCGCAAACTAATGGCCAGACAAAGGTCGTCAATTAGTTGATCATACACATTTTGTGCCTGTACAACTCAAGGCATCCACACACATGGGATGAGAGCCTCCCATATGTACAACACAGTTACAATTGGGCTCTCCATAGCTCAACCAACCACATCCCCTTTCAGGTGGGCTTGGGATTCTAGTTACTATGTCCCATTGATGTAGCCATTCCATTTGCGGCTACTCAGGCAGATTCAGTCCATGTCCAGTCTGAGGCTGACAAGGCTAACAACTTCATTGAGCACATTCAACAAATTTTCCAACAGGTTCATGACATATTGGAAAGATCTAATGCTAAGTACAAGCAAGGACATGATAAACATCGGGTGCCACACAACCTCCAGCTGGGAGACAAAGTGTGGCTACATTTGCAAAAGCAGCGCCTCACTGGACCCTACCGCAAGATTTTCCCGCTCTGATATGGGCCATACACCATCACCAAGGTTATAGGGGACAATGCCTTTGAGCTCAATATTCCACCATTCCTTGGTATGCACCCAGTGTTCAATGTGGACCACCTTTGGCCCTACTTTCCACCTCTATTGGACACATCTGACATGGCAGAACAACTCACACCAATAGAGTTAAACCCAGATTGCATGGAACAAACCACAACTAATCGAATTATGGACACACAGATCAAGAACACCCACCAGCAAAGGATCCAGCTATATCGAGTTGTCAAAGCAGGCCAACTCCTTCACCGAGGAAAGTGGCTCACCAGGGACCAAGTTCAGCAAAATTTTCCTCATCTCATGGAGTAACTCAATGCAATGGGGACCATTGCTTCCTAAGGGGGGAGGAATGATATAGGTAGATATTGGTGGCCACCCATCTATTCCACTTGGACCCACACCATTGTTTCTTTATGTTTTTTCATTTTTCTTAATTGTAGCACAATTTACTATTTTTAGCATTTTTTTGGGTCCTGAACTTCTGGAGCCGTTTTGAGGCCCTAAACGACGTTTTTTGGCATCAAATGCTCCAACGAATATTAGTCTATTATGAACTCTATATTCATTGTCAACAATGTATTCCTCGGATAGATATTTCTAACGATGTATCATGTTCATCAAACGAAGATAGTATGCCAAAGTTACGACCCTGATAAATTGATGTACCAATTTACCCCGACAAGGCCCATATTCTAGCATTTCATCTCCTAGGGTTAGGTTTTTGGACTTTTAGGGTTTTCCATTGTTTCTCAATATTATATAGGCCTCCGAGCCTCATTCTAAGACAGATTTTAGAGGACAGTAGCTGCCACATCTCTTCTCAGAGATAAGCTACCTGCGCCCAAGCTATTTTATTTCCATTCTGTTTGTAAGCATATTTCAGTCATTTTTTGTTAATGAAATGAAGTTTTATTTCCACTGCATCTCTGCGTTTATGTGTATTTTTGTATTTCATTGTGTTCCTGCATAAATTTGGATCAGTGGTATCAGAGCATTCTTCTCTTTCTTGATCCTTCTTTGCATGTCCCCAATGAGGTCGGGGTATAAGTAGTTAGGGCTCGATTTGGTTGAACCGTTGCAAGATCAGCCTTGTAAACCCTCACAACCACCCATCAAATTATTTCTTGAGGGAGCAGGAGATCCTATCAAATTATTTCTCCAGATGAACCTCGAGAAATAAAGGAATGCGATGATGGACAAATTTGCCCAGATCCTTCAACGACTGCCCACTGGCAGTGCATCTACCTCCATCAGCCACTCTGGACTTGCCGACCACAACATACCCACAACCATACAGAATCGGGTGGCTACACCAAAGACGGGACCTCTGCGTCAACCAAAAATTTCTCCTTCCCTACAACATCAAGCCCTTCACGGATGAGGTATTATGTGACATTGCTCCGCTTGATGTTTTTGATGTATTATTAGGCCAACCATACTTGTAGAAGAGACGTGTTGTGTATGAGTCAAGGACTCGTGCTGTTATTATTACTTTGGGCAATAAGTTGTACAGGATACCGGAAATATCACCACCTAGATCCATCTCTTTCGTTACTGTAAACAATGTAGTACGCTCATTGCCAAAACCAGGAAATTTGTTTTTCGGATGATCCGCCCTTAGGGAAAGAAGAAGATTGTGGCCACGACCTCCATACAGGGCCCCTCTGCATGACATCAACAGATGGATAAGGTCGTGGAGGAGTATGAGGACATCTTCACCTCCCCCGCAGGGGTGCCTCTACACTTCCAGGTCAAGCACCCCATCGATATGACCCCAGGTGCGTCGATGCCCAATGGACCAATCTATCGGTGCTTTGTTATGTAGAATGAAAAAATCAAGAGGAATATTCAGGAGTTGTTGCAGAAAGGTCACATCTGGCCGAGTTCATGGCCCTGTGGGAGCCCTATCATGCTGGTGCAGAAGAGGGATAGGACTTCGAGACTCTACATTGACTATCGGGCACTGAACAAGATCATTGTCCAGATTAGGTACCCGATCCCATGGATTGATGACCTTCTGCACCAACTCAAGGGGAAACAATATTTTAGCAAGACCGACTTGAATTCTGGGTATCACTAGGCACCAATCGAGCCCTCTAATGTGTGTAAGACTTCTTTCAAATCCAAGGAGTACCTTTTCGAATGGTTGGTCATGCCTTTTGGGTTGATGAATGCCCCAACAACCTTCATGAGGCTAATGGAAAACATATTGAAACCATTCACCAACTCATTTGTAGTGGTGTACTTGGATGAAATTCTGATCTTCATCCAGACTTGGGAAGAGCACCTCCAGCACATCCGATAGGTCCTCCAAACACTGCAACAACTCAAGTTGTGTGCCAATTTGGAGAAGTGAACTTTTGACATGACCTAGGTTTAGTATCTTGAATACATTATTGATGAGCGGGGGGTGCATATGGATCTAGCCAATATCCAAGTCATTCAGGATTGGCCAGCCCCAACCACCCTAACAGAGATCTGCAGTTTTTTGGGTCTTGCCAATTTCTACCGCAGGTTTGTGTTGGGATTCTCTCATATCACTTGGCCCTTGAGTCAATTCACCAAGGGAGGAGCAAAAGAAAAAGTATTTTCATCAGAGTTCGAAGAGTTGAATCATCGCCTCTACTCTGCACCAGTTCTCACATTGCCAGACTTGCAACAACCATTTGAGATCGAGACATAGGCCTCTGACTATGCTATTGGGGTGGTCCTTACTCAACAGGGGAATCCAGTGGCATATCACAGTAAGACACTTTCTGACACAGTCCGGAAGTATCCCACTTATGAAAAATAGATGTATTCCATTGTGCAGGCTTGCTGACAATGGAAGAATTACATTTTGGGAAAGGAAACAATCATCCACACTGACCACCGACCCTTGCAGTTCATACAGACACAAGGGAAGTTGCAAAAATATCGCCATCAGAAGTGGTCCACATACCTGCAATAGTTTCATTTGAACATTAAGTACAAGAAAGGAAGCACCAATAATGTTGCAAACTGCGTCATCCAACCACCTATCATGGCGGTAACCATGATGCTCAACTCTTGTGGGCACAAGACTTCTGATTGGCTACTTCTCTACAAAAGTGATCAAGAATTTGGCCACACATACAATAAACTCTTGGAGGGTAAGAAAGTCCCTAATTTTCACCTCCAAGATGCCCTGCTATGTCAGCTGGGACACCTTTGTGTTCCTTCAAGTGAGTGTGCCAAGATGATTTGAGAGGCACACTACAGTCAGGTCGATGGGCATTTCGAGGTCGAGAAAACCGTGGTTGTAGTGAAAAAGTATTTCTATTGGTCGAACCTTCGATAGGATATCGTGAAGTACATCAAGTCCTGCACTACTTGCGCCATTGCCAAACTGACCATCAAGAAGCAAGGCCTCTATACTTTGTTGCCTACCCTTAGTCGACCTTGGGAATCCATCTCCATGGATTACATGTTGGGCCTTCCTTCTACTAAGCATGGAAATGACTGTGTTTTTGTGGTCATCGACATATTCTTGAAGATGTCCATTATGATGGCCTACAAGGGGAATATCATAGCAGAAGCCACTGCTAAACTATTCTTTGAAAGAGTGTGGGTACACTTTGGAATCCCATAGTCTATCATCTTAGATTGGGAAAATAGGTTCCTCAGTACATTTTGGTCCAGCCTCTGGTTGATGTTGGACACCAAGCTCACCAAGTCCACAACATTCCATCCGCAAACTAATGGCTAGAGAGAGGTCATCAACTGGATGATCGTACACATTCTGCATATGTACAACTCAAGGCATCCACAAACATGGGATGAGAGCCTTCACTATGTACAACACTGCCACAAATGGGCTCTCCATATCTCAACCAACCACATCCCCTTTCAAGTGGGCTTGGGAGTCCAACCACTATGTCCCATTGATGTAGCCATGCCATTTGCGACTACTCAGGTAGATTTAGTCCATTTACAGTCTTAGGATGAAAAGGAAAACATCTTCATTGAGTGCATTTATCACATCCTCCAACAAGTTCATTACATCTTGGACAGAGCCAATGCTAAGTACAAGTAGCGAAATGATCAACATCGGGTGCCACACAACTTCGATGTAAGAGACAAAGTGTGGCTACATTTGCAAAAGGAGTGCCTCGCTGGATCCTACCACAAGATTTTCCTGCTTCGATATGGGCCATACACCATCACCATCACCAAGGTTGTATGGGACGATGCCTTTGAGCTCAGTATTACACCATTCCTTGGTATGCACCCAATGTTCAATGTGGACTACCTTCAGACCTACTTTCCACCTCTATTGGACACATCTGACATGGAAGAACAACTCACACCAACAGAGTTAAACCCAAATTGCATGGAACAAGCCACAACTGATTGAATTATGGACACACAGATCAATAACACCCTCTAGCAGAGGATCCAGGTATATCGATTTGTCGAAGTAGGCCAACTCCTTCACCACAGAAAGTGGCTCACGAAGGACCAATTTCAGCAGAAGTTTCCTCATCTCATGGAGGAACTCAATGCAATGGGGAATATTGCTTCCTAAGGGGGGAGGAATGATCTAGGGGGGTATTTGTGGACACCTACCTATTCCACTTGGACCCACGCCACTGTTTCTTTCTATTTTTCAGTTTCCTTAATTGTAGCACAATTTACTATTTTTAGCAGTTTTTCAGGTCCTGAAATTCCAAAGCTGTTTTGAGGCCCTAAACGACATTTTTTGGCATCAAATGCTCCGACGAATAAGAATTTGATATAGAATCAATATTCATTGTCAACAGTGTAGTCCTCAGATAGATCTTTCTAACGATGTATCATGTGCATCAAACGAAGATAGTATGCCAAACTTACGACCCCGGGAAATTGATGTACCAATTTACCCGGATAGGGCCCATATTCTAGCGTTTCATCTCCTAGGGTTAGGTTTTTGGATGTTTAGGGTTATCCATTGCTTCTCAATAATATATAGGCCTTCGAGCCTCATTGTAACACATATTTCAGAGGACAGTATCCACCACATCTCTTCTCAAAGATAAGCTACCAATGCCCTAGCCATTTTATTTCCATTCCATGTGTAAGCATATTTCAGTCATTTTTTGTTAATGAAATGAAGTTTTATTTCCGTTGCATCTCTTCGTTTATGTGTATTTTTGTATTTCATTTCTTTCCTGCATAAATCGAGATCAGTGGTATCAGAGCATTCTTCTCTTTCTCGATCCTTCTTTGCATGTCCCCAACAAGGTCGGGGTATAAAGAGTTAGGCCTCGATCTGGTTGGACCGTTCCAAGATCAGCCTCGTAAACCCCAACGGCCACCCATGGGGGAAGAAAAGAAATATGAGGGAGTAGGAGATCCTATCAAATTATTTCTTGAGGAGGCCCTTGAGAAACAAAGGAACACGATGATGGAAAACTTTGCCCAGATCCTTCAACAACTACCCATTGGCAGCGCATCTACATCCAACAACCACTCTGGAGGCACCACTCCTTCTAAGGTACAATTAAAATTTGAAATTCCCATATTTGAGGGACAAATAGATGCAGATGTCGTAGATAGATGGTTGAATACATTATAAGGATATTTCTTGGTTCATGACTTTTCCGATGGAGAAAGGATTATTTTTGCACTCCTTATAGTCGCCCCCCATGTCAAGGACTAGAGGGAAACCTACTGGGAGAAACATAGAGAGGGGGAACCCTCTCTGTTCTCAGTCACACCCACTTGGAATTCTTTCCGAGACTCCATCAAGGAAGAATATTATCTAATGGGGAGCTATGGGGACAAATACATACAATGGACTACGTTGCGGCAGCAAAGGGACCAATATGTGCATGAGCGGACGAATCTGTTTCATATCCTATGCACAAAGTTGGGTATCAAATATTCGGATAAACATTTGGTGTTAAAGTACCGCAGTTGTCTACATAGATACATTCAGGAGGAAATGGAGTTCCTCGACATCTCCTTGCTTGTTGCGGTATATCGGTATGCTGCCAAGATTGAGGAGAAGTTCAAACAGAAGAATCGAAACTTTGGTTTTGCGAATGAGAAGAAGGGGAAAGGTACCCCCAAGCGACCGAACAAAGGACCAATCTAAGGCAGAGTGGCGTAGGACAACCTTCCAAAGCCGTGAGAAAATAACAATGCCACGAAGCCAAAAAAGGACACAGGGAAGTGGTGTGAGTTCCATAAGATCTCCACTCACAATAAAAGTGAGTGTAGGGCCAAGCAATCACTGGTAGCTGAGTTGAAGGCTTATGAATCAGATGTAGGCTTCGACTTTGAATTAGAACCCAACAAGGGGAATGACAGGGGGAAGCAAATTATTGATGCGGAGCCCAACACCGTCATTTCCACCACGAATATCCTGAAGAAGGAACCATAATATCCATAGGAGGCAGAGCGCCTCTTCCATTCCAAGATGTGGGTAAAGGGTTCCCTGTTGCAGTTCATTGTCGATAGCATGAGGCAGAAGAACCTCATATCAGTATAGGTCATGAAATGAATGGGCTTGCCGACCACAACACATCCACAACCATACACCATCAGGTGGCTGCACCAACGACAAGACCTCTGCATCAGCCAACAATGTCGCCTTCCCTACAAAATCAATCCCTTCACGGATGAGGTATTATGTGACATTTCTCCTCTTGATGTTTCCAATGTATTATTAGGCCAACCATACTTGTGGAAGAGACATGTTGTGTATTATTCTAGGCCTTCAGTTGTTATTATTACTTTGGGTAATAAGTTTTACAGGATACCGGAAATAGCACCACCTACATCCATCTCTTTGGTTACTGCAAAACAATGCAGTAAGCTCATTGCCAAAACTAGGAAATTTGTTTTCCTGATGATCCTCCCTTAGGGAAAGAAGAATATTGTGGCCATGACCTCTAGATAGGGCCCCTCTATAAGACATAAACAAATGGATAAGGTCATCGAGGAGTACAAGGACATCTTCACCTTCCCTTCAAGGGTGCCTCTACACTGCCAGGTCAAGCACCCCATTGATTTGACCCCAGGTGCGTCGATGCCCAATGGACCAATCTATCGGTGCTCTATTCTGGAGAATGATGAAATCAAGAGGCAGATTTAGGATTTGTTGCATAAAAGTCACATCTGACCGAGTTCATCACCCTATTGGAGCCTGTTCGTGCTGGTGTAGAAGAAGGATAGGACTTGGAGACTCTGCATTGACTATCGGGCGCTGAACAAGATCACTGTCCGGAATAGGTACGCAATCCCACAGATTTATGAGCTTTTGGACCAACCCAAGGGGGAAAAATATTTCAGCAAGATCGACTTGAAGTCTGGGTATCACCAGATACCAATTGAACCCTATGATGTGTGGAAGTCTGCCTTCAAATCCAAGGAGGGCCTTTTCGAATGGTTGGTCATGCCTTTCGAGTTGATGAATGAACCTGAAACCTTCATGAGGCTAATGGATGACATATTGTGACCATTCACCAACTCAATTTTAGTGTTGTAGTTGGATGACATTCTGATATTCATCCATACTTGGGAAGAGAACCTCCACCACATCTGACAGGTCCTCCAAACACTACGACAACACAAGTTGTGTGCCAATTTGGAGAAGTGCACTTTTGGCATGACCCAGGTTCAGTATCTGGGATACATTATTAATGAGCGGGGGGTGCATGTGGATCCATCCAAGATCCAAGTCATTCGATATTGGCCAGCCTAAACCACCCTAACAGAGCTCTACATCTTTTTGAGTCTCGCCAATTTCTACCACAGGTTCGTGTTGGGATTCTCACATATCACTTGGCCCTTGAGTCAAGTCACCAAGGGAGGAGAGAAATAATATTTTTTTGGTATGAATCTCAATAGAAGGCATTCAAAGAGTTGAATCATTGCCTCTTCTCTACACTAGTGCTCATATTACCAGACTTGCAACAACCATTTGAGATCGAGACAGATTCCTCTGACTATGCTATTGGGGTGTTCGTTACTCAACAGGGGCATCCAATGGTATATCACAGTGAGACACTTTCCAACACAGACCAGAAGCATCCCAATTATGAAAAAAAAATGTATTCCATTATGCAGGCTTGCCGACAATGGAAGCATTACATTTTGGGAAAGGAAACAATCATCCACACAAACCACCAACCCTTGCAGTTCATATAGACACAAGGGAGGTTGCAGAATGATCGCCATAAAAAGTGGTCCACATACCTGCAACAGTTTCATTTGAACATTAAGTACAAGAAAGGAAGCACCAATAATGTTGTAGAATTCCTCAGCTGACCACCTATCATGGAGCTAACCACGGTGCTCAACTCTTATGGGAACGAGACTTCCAATTGGTCGCTTCTCTACAAAAGTGATCCAGAATTCGACCACACATACAATACACTCTTTGAGGGTAATAAAGTTCCTAATTTTCACCTCCAGGATGTCCTGCTATGTCACCTAGGACACCTTTGTGTTCCTTCAAGAAAGCATGCCAAGATGATTTGGGAGGTGCACTACAGTCGAGTCGCTGGGCATTTTGGGGTCGAGAAAACCATGGTAGTAATGAAAAATTATTTCTATTGGCCGAACCTTCGACAGGATGTCAAGAAGTACATCAAGTCCTCCATTGCTTGCGCCATTCTCAAACCAACCATTAAGAACCAAGGCCTCTATACTCCGCTGCCTACCCCTAGTCAACCTTGGGAATCCATCTCCATGGATTACATGTCGGGCCTTCCTTCTACTAAGAATGGAAATGACTGTTTTTTTGTGGTCATCGATAGATTCTTGAAGATCTCCATTATGATGTCCTGAAAGAAGAATATCACAGCAGAAGGCATTGCTAAACTCTTCTTTGAACGAGTCTGGGTAGACTTTGGGATACCATAGTCTATCATCTCAAATTGAGACAACAGGTTCCTCAGTACATTTTGGTCCAGCCTCTCATCGATGTTGGACACTAAGCTCACCAAGTCCACAACTTTCCATCCACAAACTAATGGCCAGACAGAGGTCATCAACTGGATTGTCATACACATTCTGCACATGTACAACTCAAGGCATCCATGCACATGGGATGAGAGCCTCCCCTATGTGCAACACATCAACAACCAATCTCTCCATATTTCAAACAATGACAACCCCTTTCAGGTGGGGTTGGGATTCCAGCCACTATGTCCCATTGACGTAGCCATGCCATTTGTGTCTACTCAGGCAGATTCAGTCCATGTACAGTCTAAGGTTGACAAGGCAAAAAAATTCATTAAGTGCATTCAACACATCTGCCAATAGGTTCATGACATATTGGATAAAGCTAATGCTAGGTACAATAAATGACATGATCAACATCGGGTGCCACACAACTTCCAGGTGGGAGACAAAGTCTGGCTACATTTGCAAAAGTAGTGCCTCGCTGGACCCTACCGCAAGATTCGCCTGCTTCGATATGGGACATACACCATAACGAAGGTTGTAGGGGAAAATTCCTTTGAGATCATTATTCCACCATTCCTTGGTTTGTACCTAGTGTTCAATGAGGACCACCTTCGACCCTACTTTTCACCTCTATTGGACACATCCAACATGGCAGAAGAACTCACACCAACAGAGTTAAACCCAGATTGCATGGAACAAGCCACAACTGATCAGATTATGGAAACACATATCAAGAACACCTGCCAACAGAGGATCCAACTATATTGAGTTTTCAAAGCAGGTCAACTCCTTCACAAGGGCAAGTGGCTCACCAAAGACCAAGTTCAACAAAAGTTTCCTCATCTCATGGAGGAACTCAACGCAATGGGGACCATTGCTTCCTAAGGTGGGAGGAATGATCCAGGTGGATATTTTTGGCCACTTGCTTATTCCACTTGGACCCACACCATTGTTTCTTTCTATTTTTTAGTTTCCTTAATTCTAGCACAATTTACTATTTTTAGCATTTTTTCGGGTCCTGAACTTCTGGAGCCATTTTGAGGTCCTAAACGATGTTTTTTGGCATCAAATGCTCAAGCGAATATGAGTCCATTTCAGACTCTTTATTCACTGTTAGCAGTGTAGTACTTGGATAGATATTTCTAACGATGTATCATGTGCGTCAAATGAAGATAGTATGCCAAAGTTACGACCTCGGGAAATTGATGTACCAATTTACCCCGATCGAGCCCATATTCTAGTGTTTCATCTCCTAGGATTAGGTTTTTGGATGTTTAGGGTTTTCCATTGTTTCTCAATAATATATAGGCCTTCTAGCCTCATTGTAACAGAGAGTCCAGAGGACATTAGCCACCACATCTCTTCTCATAGATAAGCTACCAACGCCCTATCTATTTTATTTCCATTCTATCTGTAAGAATATTTCAATCATTTGTTGTTAATGAAATGAAGTATTATTTCCACTGCATCTCAGTGTTTATATGTATTTATGTATTTCATTTCGTTCCTGCATAAATATGGATTAGTGGTATCAGAGCACTTTTCTCTTTCTCGATCCTTCTTTCCATGTCCCCAACGAGGTCGGGGTATAAGGAGTTAGGGCTTGATCTGGTTGAACCGTTGCAATATCAGCCTCGTAAACTCCGACGGCCACTGATGGGGGAAGAAAAGAAATATGAGGGAGAAGGATATCCTATCAAATTATTTCTCGAGGAGGGCCTCGAGAAACAAAGGAATGTGATAATGGACAACTTTTCCCAAATCCTTCAACGATTGCCCACTAGCAGCGCATCTACATCCAGTAGCCACTCTGGAGGCACCACTCCTTTTATGGTACAAGTAAACTTTGAGATTCCCATATTTGAGGGACAAATAGATTCGAATTTCATAGATATATGGTTGAATCCATTAGAAGGATATTTCTCAGTTCATGGATTTTCCGACCGAGAATGGATTATTTTTTCACTCCTTAAAGTCACCCCCCATGTCAAGGACTGGTGGGAAACCTATTGGGAGAAATAGAGAGAGGGGAACCCTCTATGTTCTCGGTCACACCCACTCGGAATTATTTCCGAGACACCATCAAGGAACAATATTATCCGGTGGGGAGCTATGAGGAAAAATACATACAATGGACTACGCTGCGGTAGAAAAGGGACAAAAATGTGCATGAGTTGACAAATCTATTTCATACCCTACGCACAAAGTTGGGTATCAAAGATCCAGATAAAAATTTGGTGTTAAAGTACCACAATTGTGTGCATAGATACATTTAGGAAAAAATGGAGTTCCTCAACATCTCCTCGCTTGGTGCAGCATATCGGTATGCTGCCAAGATTGAGAAGAAGTTCAAATAGAATAAGTGAGACTTTGGTTCTGTGAATCAGAAGCAAGGGAACGATACACCCAAGCCTCCAAACAAAGGACCAAGCCAAGGCGGGGTGTCCCAGGACAAGATGCCAAAGCCGCAAGAAAAGAACAACACCACGAATACAAAAAAGGACATGGGGAAGTGGTGTGAGTTCCATAAGAGCTCCACTCACAACACAACTGAGTGTTGGTCTAAGTCGTCAATGGTAGTCGAGTTGAAGGCTTATGAATTAGATGTAGGCTCCGAATCTAAATTAGATCCTGACAAGGGGAATGATAGGGGGAAGAATATTATTGATGCAGATCCCAACACCATCGTTGCCATGATGAAGATCTAGAAGAAGGAACCGGAAGATCCATAGTAGGTAGAGCACCTCTTCCCTTCCCATATGTGGGTAAAGGGTTCCCCGTTGCAGTTCATTGTCGACAACGAGAGCTAGAAGAACCTCATCTCAGTAGAGGTCATGAAATGACTGGTCTTGCCGACCATATTACACCCACAACCATACACCATCGGGTGGCTGTAGCAAGGATGGGACCTCCACGTTAGCCAAAAGTGTCGCCTTTCGTACAACATCAAGCCCTTGATGGATGAGGTATTATGTTACATTGCTCCTCTTGATAGTTCTGATGTCTTATTAGGCCAACCATACTTGTGGAAGAGAAATGTTGTGTATGAGTCTAGGCCTTGTGCTGTTATTGTTACTTTGGGCAATAATTTGTACAGGATACCGGAAATAGCACTGCCTACATCCATCTCTTTGGTTACTACAAAACAATGCAGTAAGCTCATTGCCAAACTAGGAAATTTGTTTTCCTTATGGTCCGCCCTCAGGGCAAGAAGAATATTGTGGCCATGACCTCTAGACAGGGCCCCTCTACACGACATCAACAGATGGATAAGGTCATGGAGGAGTACGAGGACATCTTCACCATCCCTGCAGGGGTGCCTTTACACTACCAGGTCAAGCACCCCATTGATATGACCCTAGGTGCGCCATTTCCCAATGGACCAATCTATCGACACTATGTTCTGGAGAATGATGAAATCAAGAGGCAGATTCAGGAGTTATTGCTGAAAGGTCACATTAGGCCGAGTTCATCGACTTGTGGGAGCCCAATCGTGTTGTTGTAGAATAAGGATAGGAATTGGAGACTCTGCATTGACTATTAGGCGCTGAACCATATCACTATCCACAATAGGTACCCAATACCATGGATTGATGACCTTCTGGACCATCTCAAGGGGAAAAAATATTTCAGCAAGATATACGTGAAGTCTGGGTATCACCATGTACCAATCGAACCCTCTGATGTGTGGAAGACTGCCTTCAAATCCAAGGAGGGTCTTTTCGAATGGCTGGTCATGCCTTTCGGGGATATGAATGCCCCTCCAACCTTCATGAGGCTAATGGAAGACATCTTGTGACGATTCACCAACTCATTTGTAGTGGTGTACTTGGGAAGAGCATGTCCACCACATCTGACAAGTCCTCCAAACACTGTGGCAACACAAGTTGTGTGCCAATTTGGAGAGGTGCGCTTTTGGCATGACCCGGGTTTAGTATCTGGGATACATTATTGATGAGCCAGGGGTGCATGTGGATTCAGCCAACATCCAAGTCATTCGGGATTGGCCAACCCCAACCAGCCTAATAGAGCTCCACATCTTTTTGGGTCTCGCAAATTTCTACCGCAGGTTCATGTTGGGATTCTCTCATATCACTTGGCCCTTGAGTCAAGTCACCAAGGGAGGAGCAAAAGAAAAATTATTTTTGTCTGAATCTCAACAGAAAGCGTTCGAAGAGTTGAAGCATCGCTTATGCTCTGCACCGGTGCTCACACTACCAGACTTGCAACAACCATTTGAGATCGAGACATATGCCTCTGACTATGTTATTGGGGTGGTCCTTACTCAACATGGGCATCCAGTGGCATATCACAATGAGACACTTTCCGACACAGTCCAGAATTATCCCACTTATGACAAAGATATGTATTTCATTGTGTAGGCTTACCGACAATGGAAGCATTACATTTTGGGAAAGGAAACAATCATCCACATAGACCACCGACCCTTGCAGTTCATACAGACACAAGGGAAGTTTCAGAATGATCGTGATCATAAGTGGTCCACATACCTGCAACAGTTTCATTTGAGCATTAAGTACAAAACAGGAAGCCCCAATAACGTTGCAGACTACCTCAACCGACCACCTATCATGGTGCTAACCATGATGCTAAAATATTGTGGGAATGAGACTTTTGATTGGCCGCTTCTCTATAAAAGTGATCCAGAATTCGACCACACATACAATACACTCTTGGAGGGTAAGCAAGTTCCTAATTTTCACCTCCAGGATGCTATTCTATGTCACCTGGGACACCTTTGTGTTCCTTCAAGCGAGTGTGCCAGGATGATTTGGGAGATGCACTATAGTTAGCTAATTGGGAATTTTAGGGTCGAGAAAGCCATGGTAGTACTGCAAAAGTATTTCTATTAGTCAAACCTTTGACAAGATGTCAGGAAGTACATCAAGTCTTGCATTGCTTGCGCCATTGCCAAACTGACCATCAAGAAGCAAGGCCTCTATACTTCGCTACCTACCCCTAGTCGACCTTGTGAATCCATCTACATGGATTACTTGTCGAGCTTTCCTTCTAGTAAGCATGGAGATGACTGTGTTTTTGTGGTCATTGACAGATTCTCGAAGATGTCCATTATGATGGCCTGGAGGAAGAATATCACAGCAGAAGCCACTGCTAAACTCTTCTTTGAACGAGTGTGGTTACACTTTTGGATCCCACAGTCTATCATCTCAGATTGGGACAGCAGGTTCCTCAGTACATTTTGGTCCAACCTCTGGTCGATGCTGGACACCGAGCTCACCAAGTCCACAACTTTCCATCCACAAACTAATGGCCAGACAAAGGTTGTCAACCGAATGATCGTACACATTCTGTGCATGTACAACTCAAAGCATCCACTCACATGGGATGAGATCATCCCCTATGTACAACACAGCTACAACCAATCTATCCATAGCTCAACCAACCACATCCCCTTTCAGCTGGGCTTGGGATTCCAGCCACTATGTCCCATTGACGTATCCATGCCATTTGCTGCTACTCAGGCATATTCAGTCCATTTCCAGTCTGAGGCTGACAAGGCAAACAACTTCATTGAGCACATTTATCACATCCGCCAACAGGTTCAATACATATTGGACAGAGCCAATGCTAAGTACAAACAACGACATGATCAACATCGGGTGCCACACAACTTCCAGGTGGGCAACAAAGTGTGGCTACATTTACAAAAGGAGTGCGTCGTTGGACCCTACCGCAATATTCACCCCCTTCGATATGGGCCATACACCATCACCAAGGTTGTAGGAGACAATGCCTTTGAGTTGAGTATTCCACCATTCCTTGGTCTTCACCCAGTGTTCAATGTGGATTGCCTTCAACCCTACTTTCCACCTCTATTAGACACATCCGACATGGCAGAACAACTCACACCAACAGAGTTAAACCCAAATTGCATGGAACAAGACACAACTGATCAGATTATGGACACGCATATCAAGAACACCTACCAGTAGAGGATCCATCTATATCGAGTTGTCAAAGTAGGCCAACTCCTTTAGCAGGGCAAGTGGCTCACCAGGGACCAAGTTCAGCAAGCGTTTCCTCATCTCATGGAGGAACTCAACACAATGGGGACCATTGCTTCCTAAGGGGGAGGAATGATCCAGGTGGATATTGGTGGCTACCCACCTATTCCACTTGGACCCACACCATTGTTTCTTTTAGTTTTTCAGTTTCCTTAATTGTAGCATAATTTAATATTTTTAGTTGTTTTTCAGGTCCTGAACTTTTGGAGTTGTTTTGAGGCCCTAAACAACGTTTTTTGGCATCAAATACTCTAGGGAATATGAGTTTATTTTGGAATCGATATTCACCATTAGAAATGTAGTCCTCGGATAGATATTTCTAATGATGTATCATGTGCATTAAACGAAGATAGTATGCCAAAGTTACGACCCCGAGAAATAGATGTACCAATTTACCCCGACGAGGCCCATATTTTGGCATTTCATCTCCTAGGGTTAGGTTTTTGGATGTTTAGGGTTTTCCATTGTTTCTCAATAATATATAGGCTTTCGAGCCTCATTGTAACACAAAGTTCATAGGATAGTAACTGCCACATCTCTTCTTAGAGATAAGCTACTAGCGCCCTAGCTATTTTATTTCCATTCTGTCTGTAAGCATATTTTAGTCATTTGTTGTTAATGAAATGAAGTTTTATTTGCACTGCATCTCTACGTTTATGTGTAGTTATGTATTTCATTGTGTTCATGCATAAATCTGGATCAACAACAAAAAGTGTTTTTTGTTGTTTGTTGTTTGTTTTCCTAGTAGTGAGTTCCCTTGTGTTCCTAGGAGAGAGATTCATGGTTACATATGCCATAGAGACACTAATGAACAAATGGGATGCCTGAGAAACTAAGATCATTGAGGGGGTACATTCCTTTGGTTGGGAAGGTCGAGAGGAAGAGCATTGTTGGAAAAATTAGGATAGTTGTAGGAGAATATCAGTGGGTTGTGAGATTTCTGAGCTATGAGTAGAAAGTGAGAGACCACCCTCTTTTGTGAACTGCTAGTGCTAACTTGGGGGTGACTTTCTTTGATATTTGGAATAAAAAGTCAATGGTTTGGTGGAATTTCCATCCCAAGTAGCCGGTTGCATAATTAATTTGAAAGATAAGTGCTTTATCTTGTTGTTGTGTTATTTTAAGCCTTTAATTGCTATGTTTTTTACTATGTGTATGAGAACGATTTTTCGTGCTTCTGTGTGAGTTATTAGCTACATTCCTTCTTGTCTAAAAAGGTTGTAGGTGCATCTAATTAATGGTAACAATTAGTAGTTAAATGTGATTGTAATTTGTAGCTAGTAAGCTATAGGAAATCAATTAGTTCACATGAATTTTTATCTTACAAGTTTTCCACACGTAATGGACCTTAGTTGGGTTGAGGGACATTACAATATGGTATTAGATATTTTGATTCAAACAATGGACTTGTATGGTCCAAGAAAGAGTGTTAATTTTGGGGGAAATGGTGAAACATTAGAGAAAAATCTCCAAATTTGTGAGAAAAATTAAAGTTTAAAGGACTCAGAACTGTCTAAGAGGTTTAATGGAGTCAATCTGCAGAGTTGCAAAGTTAAAATTTGACCTAGAAGATTGAAAATCATGTTTTAATGGTCATTGTAGAATTGGGTAGAGTTTAGTAATTCAAAGACCCAGATAATGTTTGATCTCTATATCAATGATATAGATTCATTTTAATAAATTTAAAAACTTATAAGGTTTCAATCGTTTGAAAGGTGGAGTGGATCAACAACTAAGATTCATTTTTAGCAATTGGGAAAATGAAACAGATTGACAGTTTGGATTCATTTTCAATTGTTGGGTAGTTGGAGTCAATCAACAATCAGGATGATCAGAAAATCCTTGGAAACAACTTATTTCTCTACCATATATACATGTAGCATATAACTTGATTCATGATTTATTTCCTGATCGTATTGAGGTGATTTGCAGAAAAAATGATGATGTGTTTCTTATCGAGAAACTCATAAAATAATGATTAATTTGCAGAATTATGATATGACACATCAAAAAATAAAAAAACTCAATAAATATATATATATATATATATATATATATATATATTGATGACATATATCACTTCATCTTCAAATTCCCTTTAGAAAACATGATTGTTCTCCATCATCTCAAAACACCAATTACATTACAACATGATCTTACAAAAAGTTGTTTTAATGGATTCTCTTTAATTCCACTACTAAAAACAAGAAAATGAGTTCACCATTAGAATCCTTGCGAAATTCTGAGAAATTTGACTATAAAGTCAATCAATGTCCAAACTAGCTCAATTACACCCTCTTTACACGCCAAACAATGCACTATGGAACTCATTAATGGAAATTTGGACTAATACTTTTACACATGACCTTTGATCATAAAATAGACCTCAAATTCATGATCCTTGTGAAAAATCGTGAAAAATGAGTACAAAGTCGCCTATGTGTTGTTAATATATCTCATGACATGCTTTACACACCATATTTGGCCTCCTCCTTTGCATGCAAATTGAAATGTCTATATGTCCTTGGTATTTTTTCCCACCTTGGACTTCATTTCTGCATTGGAATCTGTGAAATAGGGATGTGTGTCGACCTTGGGATACATGCCCAATATATAGGGCATGGGATTTAACTCCCCATCTGCAACGTATTACAACTTAATTTTAAGTTTAGAGGAATCTCGTAACAAGAGGAAATCATTGGAATATTGGTTATATCATTGGATAAATTGGAGGAGGTCGGGCATTCCATTCCACGTGATCCTCTCCTTTGTTGGAATATTCATTGGTTTGTTTTATATGTGGTTACAACCATATATTATATGGTTACGGTAGTATAAATTTTGTTATCCCTTGTGAATATATGACACAGTGATATGGAATATAATATGGGTCGAGGGCTTAAGCCATTGGCTCTTATTTCCTCCATATAAACCTTTTCCAAAACTTAAATGTAATCCACACCATATAAGGTTAAGAACCAAAACAATGGCGTGATGGTATACTGAGCTTTGTTAGAGCTTATAGAGGTTGCACGATCAACCCCCTTTGACTCCATAATTTTTAGTAAATGTTGACCAATATATACCAATGGGAGGCTTTCATGTGGCAACCTCTCATTGGATTAACCTTGCCACATAGTTTTCCCACGTAACTTGTATTATCTGCCACTTGTCAATTTGTGACTTTTCCACGTAACTTGTTTAGTCAACATATGGTTATTCCACATAGCACCTTGGGGTGTGGCCACATCCTCACCATATGATTTTATGGTTGTGCCACACTTCACCCTTCTAGTGGTGATGCATGTCACCTTCCCCCCCCCCCCCACCCCCCTGAATTTGAGTTTTGACCAAACTTTGACCACTCATAACTTTTGCATATGAACTATGTTTGAGGTGATTTTTCCACCATTGGAAAGATATTGTCGAGCTCTASGCATTGATGGAATTTTATAGAGAATTTGAGAAGAACAAAATTTGAGCTTTTATGGATCCCTTGGGACCTCTATGAGCATTTCAGATCCTCTTGGACCTCTATGAGAGTTCCTTAGATCCTTCTATATCACACCTTTCTACTGAAGAAATTTTGGACCTCCAAATGTATAGATATTCAACAACTTAGTGACTATAAATCTAAATCACTCTTCCATCTTGCTGAAATGTTCATATCTAGTAACTTATTGATGAAGCTTCTTCACTCTTCCATCTTTTTGAATATTCCATAACTAAGTATTCATCTTGAATCTTTGATCCTAGGTATTATATCAATGTTCTTATCTCTTCTTCTGAAACATGGCTCTGAATCTGGCCTCCTGGAATTTTTCTAATAGAATATAGCTTTGGTTTTGGCTCATAGATTCCCTGACAACAAAAGCCATGTTCACTGAATCTCTACAATACCTATATTTTTTATTTCAACTTCCACTCCCATATCCTATTTTGCTGAAGAGAGTCCACCTCGACCAATATGAAACCAGGTCGAATGTTGATCTATGCCTTTCCCTTTTGGGCTCGTTGTTCCTATATTGTTGATGTATCTTCAGGAGTCTCTTAATGAATTCCCTGTCCATTACTTACCTTGAAAAAAAATTGACTTGTATTATTATCATTTGTACTTGGATTTATTTTTTCCAAGGTATAAATCCACATGAACATGAAATAGTATTTAAAGATGCTTATAACATGCACCTTTATGCCTCTTATTTCTGAAGAGGATTATTTCCCCTTTACCATCTCTAAAAAAAATTTCACTACATTGATGCCCTTTCTGCTTCTGATCTATATGTTCCAACTGCATGCATCCTTTTATTCCTTCTCCTTCAGTTCTTCATAACCAATAATATTGACTTAGACAATTCGATCCATATGTATTCCTCTACCTAATTACGAGACAATACAATTGTCTATATTGTTCTCTAAATACTTTAGAAATCTTTATAATGAGATTCTTCTCACTCTAAAACAAAGTGGATATATAGAGATCCATTTTAACGAGATTCCTCTCACTTCAATAATATTTAACGTGGCTATCTAGAAATCTCTTTTAATGAGATTCCTCTCACTTTAAACATCATATAAGGTGGCAATATAGAAACTTTATTACAAATTTCCTCTCACTCTTATCTACATACAAGGTACAAAAGTTTTATAGGGTCTCTCTAACTCTTATAATTTACAAATAATGTCTTACAAGCCTTCTAATATACTTTAGGATATATCTACATATGCATATTACATTTATAAATATAGATATTAACAATGAAATTTTTGGATGGTTTACTTATGGACTCATTCTTCCCATTGTATTGGGAGGATTCTCATAGCTTTCCACCTTTGAAAATGCATGTGATGTCGATGATAAATCTGACATTGAATATGATGCATAATATGATAATGAATCCAAGAAACCATTAGACCAAACTATAAGCCTTCCCAGTAACCTATATAACCTCTCATTGCAAACACCGAGCACTATTGTTGTTTTTGGATTATCTTCACTTGAATACAAAAGTACCTGGTCATTCTGGAATGCAACTGCATAACATTCATATTCAAATGTCGCAATTGAGAGTAGGTTTACCTTCAAATATGGAGCATACAATATATTTTTTATTCCCAGAAATCCTCCCGATTTGAGATGGAATCTTACATATCCATACCCTCTTATTGTTTATATAGTGTCGGTTCCATATCCTACATAGCAATCTATGTCGAACTCTGAGAAATTAAAAAATATTGATCTCATCCTGATCATGTAGCGAGATGAGACATTGTCCATGAATCATTCCTCGATATCTTCATATATCACTTTTCCAAGACCAACCATTAGGAAGTATTCTTTCTCAAACCTTTCGTTAACTTCATTTGGAGATGTTGCTTTTCTTCTTGCAAGTGCCT
The DNA here is from genome assembly GCA_000966675.3 of Picea glauca. Classification (NCBI taxonomy): domain Eukaryota; kingdom Viridiplantae; phylum Streptophyta; class Pinopsida; order Pinales; family Pinaceae; genus Picea; species Picea glauca. The sequence continues at coordinate 151,824 of JZKD02S0069419.1, forward strand.
TTACACATTTCCTTTTATGCTTCATACATAAGAGTGGGTAAAGTGTCCATCACTTCTCGATATGATGTCCACTCTTACCACAATAAGAACAAAGTTTCTTGTTCCCATCTTAGAAAAAATGATCCTTTTTTATCATTCCCCTTTTTCCTTTGCTTTGAGAAATGATGTTTACCTTTAGCCTTCTTCTTGAAGGGATTATCTTGCACAAACTATATTCCTCGACATTTCTCCACATCATGGTTACTAATTCCATAGGAAGCACATGGATACATAGACCATTTACAAGTGGGAAAAGTATCCATTCTTTCTGTTGTAGCATGCACATATTTCTCTAGGAATATCTTACACATGTTAGGTTTCTCTGGACTAGAGGGTAAGGCTAATTGTTTATGAAGGACTTCTTCATATGAATTTTTCTTTTCTTAAGCTATCCTAGAACATTCTTTGTCTTGATGAGAAAAATAATAATATGTTGGGATTTGGGTACCTTGGAAATTTGTCCCCATGTGCTTATGAGTCTCTAAGCACAAAGGGGGAGACTATTAGCCTTGTACTATGTACTTTGTGTCTAATTTGACTTTGAATTAGGAGATTTAAGTCAAAAGTGAAATTTGGTCATTTTAGCCTAAAGTGACAATTAATTCACAAAGTGGGTGAATTGATAGACATAAAGTGGAAACTATGGAAACTTAAGTGAAGTGGGTTTTGAGTTGATCTCAACCATTGATTAGGAATGAGATGAGATGATATCATCCATCCATCATTAAGGTTTCCTTATGCTTCCTAGAGGAGGGCGCAACGGGCAAAGGAGGATTCATTTCCTTGTTTTGTTCACTTGAGGAGAAGTAGGAGGATCAAGAGGATGAGAACAATTGCATTGGGAGAGGATAGATAGGGTGCATGCTTCCATGGAGAGAGGAATCTATCTTGGAGTCTCAGTTATTTAGTGGGGAGCTTCCAGTTTTGAGGAGGGCAGACTTGAGGAGGAGGACACATCATCAGTGGAGAGTACTTACACTTGTCATATTGTAGTGGGATCAATTGCAGAGGGAGGCCACACATCATAGCTTAATTCATGTTTAGGGGTTTTCCATTCTGATCTCACAGCTTGCATCTGGAGCAGTTTTGGTGGATTTGGTAGCATTTATGAGGGGCACACCACTCTAGGGTGCACTTTCTTGGTTTGGACATGTATTTCAGCTTGAGACAAGCTACTATTGTAACAGGTTCATCTATATTTTGTAATTTTTGTATTCCACCATCTATTTCCCCATCATATAGACATATATTCCAAACTGGTTTTCCCCAGGGGGGTGCTTATCCAGGGTCATGTTGACCAAAAATACCTATGTCAAATTTATGGATCCTTAGAAGTGTAGATCAACATTTTAAATTTCAAGATCTAGAGGTAGTGTTATGCTTTTTAACGTATTATGCATGTGCTAACATTGAGTAAAGAAAACACTTGCAAGGGCACCTTAAAAGAGCACTTAACCATCAAATATTGAGCAGAAAGTTGGGTGATTGTTTGTTGTCCTAAAAATAGGAAGAAAAGAAAACCAAACAGTTGAAACTTAGAGCCATACTAAGTTCAAGGACAAAACTTAGGTGGCAACCTCATAGGACCTCAGAAAACCTACATAATATGAGGAGTCATCCTTCTTGATCATGCCTTTTGAAAGAGGTAGTCCCTTTTGCATCGGAGATTTTACATTCTCAACTTGACAATATTCATGGATTTGTATTGATGGTGCCAATACTTGATTCTCGATCTGTAAGTTTATTTCTAACTCGTGAAAAATACCCTTATGGAATTTTTCATGACATATAAGTCGATCTTGTAGACTCTTCTTCTCTTCCTCAAGAGCTTGGAACTGCATTCTTAACTCAAAATTCTCCTTTTGGATTTGTCAATTAATATTCTTCTACAGCCTCAACTTCATGAGAGATTTACTCCATTTTTCCTCTAGGGAAGATTCTTCAAAACCTTCAACAATTGAACTCTTGGATCTCATGTCACATCAAAAAATTGCAAATGCACATCAAACCTAGCTCTGATACCACTTGATCTGAAAATCCTTAGACAACACTTATTTCTTTACCATATTTACATGCAACATATAACTTGATTCATAATTAATTTCTTGATTGTATTGAGGTTATTTATAGAAAAATGATGATGTGTTTCTTATCCAAAAACTCATAAAATGATGATTAATTTGCAGAATGATGAGATGGCACAAAAAAAACTAAAAGAACTCAAAATATAAATATTTTTGACATATACCACTTCATGTTCAAAGTACCTTTAGATAACATGACCATTCTCCATCATCTCAAAACACCAATTACATTACAACATGAGGTTAAAAAAATACATTTTAATTGACTCTCTTTAATTACACTACTCAAAACAAGAAAATGAATTCATCCTTGCGAAATTTCGAGAAATTTGACTACAAAGTCAACCATTTTCCAAACTGGCTCAATTACACCCTCTTTACATGCCAAACGATGCACTATGGAACTCATTAATAGAAATTTGGACTAAGATTTTTACAAATGACCTTTGATCATAAAATAGACCTCAAATTCATGATCCTTATGAAAAATCATGAAAAATGAGTATAAAGTCACCTAAGTGCTATTAATATACCTCATGACACGCTTTATGAGACACGCCATATTTGGCCTCCTACTTTGCATGAAAAATGAGACCTTTGTACATCCTCAATATTTGTTCCCACCTAGGACTTTGTGTCTACATTGGGATATTTTCACTTAGGGATGTGTTTCAACCTTGGGATCTGTTAGTATCTAGATACTAAATATTCAATTTTTCCTTGTTGCAGGAATGAGGTTATTCCTGCAGCATCGAAAAGTGTTTTTCCAGAGCACCGATATTGCATATAATAGAAGTAGTGCTGAGCTTTTAAGTCACCTCATTAGAGGAGAGGTACAGGAAGGGTGCAAATAATTATTCCATACACCTTTGAAACAATGCTATGATGCCTTGATCAAGACTTCACGATTATTTTAGCAAACGTTCTTGGCTGGGAGCCAATATCCAGCACCTGTCATCAAACACAACACAGGTTAGCCACACTATTACCCAACACCAGTCCCACGGGAGATCAAACACACATAGGGCACAACAAAACTAATATATAATCAAGCACCAACAAAAGGATATGCAATTGGCACTTGATCTTAGAGATGAGGTTGAAGTATCTATGCATGTAGTTGTTGCTGCTAATGAGGTTTTCAAGAAGGGCAGAAGCTTGGGGCTTATTGACCAAGACTTTTTAACTGTGTATTAGGTAGTAAAGGAATCAAGTGAAACAAGTAAATTGAATATGCCTAAACTCGAGAGTCCAAGTATTAGAGAAACGCATAGGTATAAGATATAATTTGTATAGGTTCCAAGGAGAAAAAGCATCAATGAGAAGCTCAGTAATGAAGACCCAAGTGTAAAGTGAAAAATCCAGGTGTCAAGAGGGTTTCTGTATTTTCAGCAAATGGATGTTGCGAGCGCTAGTCCAAACACAAAGAGCTCACAAGCCCACATGAATGCTCAATGTTGAATCCATAAATGTATACACATTTAATATGAAATCCACAAAGCTCCACCATCGAGGAGACATTCCACAAAGATCCCATTCATTTTGCACTGTGTGTCGAATGATGTTTCATTGAGTTGATTGTAAAAGCAAATCTATGGCTCATGTTCATTTCAAGATGAGATATACTTTTTACACGAATATTGTCAAATGCTTGTTCAAAGTCAGAACACAAGCGCCTGATTTCCCATTGCCAGCAGATGATCAATGTCAATAGAAGTGTTAAGGAGTGATGAGCGCCATGAAAGTCTATAGATATCATATTTCTAAGTTCAATCAAACAAATGTTGATTATTAAATAGGCCCAGATGAAGAAAAACATGTTTTGATTTTCTTAGTTTTTTTTTAATATGTGCTCTTAGGTTTCTTGGTTATTTCAAGAAGCGACATATTAGTTTTCAGGTTCAGAGCACCAGGAAGTTTTAAGTTTGAGACATCGTTCAAGTACCATACTTTTAATAATAAGGTAGGATCTGCAGGGCAAGCATAATTTAACTTCTTGTGGCTTTCTAGAAGAGGTAGAGTATTGAGGTAAACTGTTGCAAACCATGCCATTACATAATTGACATTCAAAGAGAAGTTCTATGATCATTTGAGATTTCAAGGCACATGTGGCAAGGTAGATGGAAATCAGATATATCATTTCCAGATTTATGCCAGCAGTGAAATATTTGTTCCAGATGTTGAGAACAAGAATCTCGAATTGTTAAAGTGGCAGTGCACTTGGAAAGTAAAACATCATCAGTCAAAGAAAATTCAAGTATGCTCAAAATGCAAGGTTATCTTTTGGATGGTTGGAGTTGCATTTCTAGTTAACAAACATCGAATCATTTCCAGATTTGAAAGTGAAATATTGAAGGCATAATATCATTAGTCACGGAGTCAATTACAAATCTCCAGGAATTCGACAGAGCATATTTAGGTAGCTTTTAAAAACCTTCAAAGATATAGGTGGCAAATTATTAATGGTGGAGTCTTCAAGGCATGAATTAAGCAGTCAAATAATAGAATCAAATTTGAGTGCATGTGGCAGACAAAGCTTTAGATTTAAATATATTCTAATTCAACAGTTATTGGGTATTTTAAAGACATGAAATCTTCCAAATTCAAAGAGATTTGTGTTATTTCCAAAGCCAGAATTAAATAATTATAGATATCCCACTTCACCTGTTACAAATATTTTGTAACCATTTTCCAGATTTAGTCTATTCTAAGTAGATTGTTAAAATTTGTTTCCAAAAAGATAGCAATAGTTTGTTGCTTGGATTTTTATTTATTCTATCAATTGTAAAAGGAAGGGGGACCCGAGAGGGTGAGGCCTGAGAAGGAATTTGATGATATAGCATCCAATGTGTGTTATTGTAAGCCTGAGGGCATTTTATTAAGTATTCATTTATGACATTGAACATCCCTATGAGTTGTGCTATCAGATTGTGATATTTTTGTTTTCCATTCTGCTTTTCCTCTTGCTTGAATGAGTTATAGACATTGAGAATCAATGACTGTCCATAAACAATAGATTCTTGAGAGACAAGATTTGTTGTGATATTCTTGTTTCTTTTGTTCTTTGTTCAAGTATATGTCAAATCCATTTTGCAAAGAGAATATCTATTTGGTGGATGTTCTACTATTTGTTACATTCTCCATTCTTCAATCCACCATCAAATAAGTATTTTGTCTGATATGCAGTTTACTGGCCTTCAATCTAATAGGGTGTTTACTTGAATCCATGCCCAATGGTAAATATTTGATCTAAAGTTAGTTTATTATCCTCTTCCTTCCTCATTCAGTCTCATTGATCCATCAAACCAAACCATAATCTAATTTCATCTACAAAAACTATTGCAATAAAGATGTGCTAGGCTTGGCCCTATAGCAATCTAGGGGCAACTTCTAGCACTAACAAGATCTGTGCTCAATATATAGGGCGTGGGCTTTAACTCCATGTCTGAAACTTATTGCAACTTAATTCTAAGTTTAGAGGAATATCGTAACAAGTGGAACCCGTTGGCATATTGGTTAGATCATTGGCTAAATTGGAGGAAGTTGTGGGTTTCATTTCTCGCAATCCTCTTCTTTGTTGGCATATTTGTTGGTTTGTTTTATATGTAGTTACAACCATATATTATATGGTTACGGTGGTATAAAGTTTGTTATCCCTTGTGAATATATGAAATGATTATATGGGTCAGGGGCTTAGGCCCTCAGCTATTATTTCCTCCATATAAACCTTTTCCAAAACTTAAATGTAATCTGCACCATATAAGGTTAAGAACTAAAATGATAGTGCGATGGTAGAAGGAGCTTTGTTAAAGTTTGTAGAGGTCGTAAGTTCAACCCCTTTCGACTCCATAATTTTTGGTAAACACTGACCAATATAGGCCAATGGGAGGCTACCACATGGAAGCCTCTCATTGGCTTAACCTTGCAACATAATTTTTCCATGTAACCTGTATGATTTTCCACTTGTCTACGAATGACTTGTCCACGTAACTTTCCTAGTCAGTGTATGATCAGTTCACATGGCACCATGGGGTGTGTCCACATCAACGTCGTATGATTGTATAGTCATGCAATGTGTCACTCTTCTAGTGGTGACACATGTCACCTTTTCCTCCTTTGACTTTGACTTTTGACCAAAGCTTGAACTCTTATAAATTTTTCACGCGAACTCCATTTGAGGTTTTTTTTTTGCCATTGGAAAGCTATTGCCAATCTCTATGCATTACCTAAATTCTTTCATTAATTACCATGCCTTTCCATAATCTTTTATTTTCATCCCTATCTTTATCAATATTTCCTCGAATTTTGTTCCAAAATGGCCTATGCAAACAAGGTCAGTTCCATAAAAATTGTTCATCTATTTGATGTTGTTCCCTAGAATAGAGCATAGTATGAGTATGCAGAGACATTGAATGGATTTGTGAGTCTTATCCCTACCTAATATACTATATTAAGAGTATATAGAGACATTGAATGGATTTGTAAATTTTATAGTATATTGAAATGAGATTTTCATTAACTACCTATTTGTTCATATTGACCAATTTCTTATGTGCAATATAATAATTTTTTTTAGAGAGAACGAGTTCCTTATATAAATCAGAGGCATCAATTTCATGATATATTTTTGTTCCACCTAGTGGGGCTTCAACTGCCACTACCTCCTTGGAGGAGGAAATCCCTATGACCATTTCTTCACATAAAAGGCGTGGATTCCCAAATCAACATGTCGATTTATGCTTTATTAACGTTTATCTCTCTCTCTCTATGTGTGTGTGTGTGTGGTTTCAAACTTTATATTAGGGTAAACATTGTATATTTTTAAGTTTTGGCTTCACATTGAACACAAAATGAATTGCACATCTCCTTCATACTCGATCACCAATATATTAATTGCAATACAAAATGACACTTTGCATTATGAATTATGTTTTCTCATCCAAATTTTTATAATAAAGAAAAATATTAACAATTATGTAAGTGTAAGTGTGTACTTGTAATGGATTTCCTCTATTTTTATTTCTTAATTCTAACTTTGAGAAGTATTTTTTATTTTCTAATTCTAACTTCGAAAGGTATTGTGTATTCAATACGACCTTGTTAATGTGTGCATTATCATTTGTTTGATCAATATGATTGGAAAAAACTGAATCACCATTATATTGTAAAATGTTTATAATATATATCCTTTTATTGGGAAACACATTGAAACCAAAAGTCTCAAATAAGTTTCTATGATATATATCCTATAAGAAAAAAACCAAAAATCCCAAATTTATTAAGCAAGGAATTGGGCCAAATATTCCCTACATCAACACATCTCGAGAGTATTGATTCTACTTTTCCCAAAAATGGGGTAGTTTCTGAAAAAAGAAAGAAGGTAAACAATGGGCACCAACCTTTGGTTTCATTAGGTATTTGTGCAGTGATGAGGAATAATTCAATATTCGTATATCCTTGAGATGCAGAATCACTATCATGATTTTTATCAGAAACTATAATATCTGAGTCATAAAGAAATATTTAGTGGTGATTTACTTATCATATAAAGGGATGTACTAGAATTACATAAAAACAATTGAAGCTCCTTATTATCATCCATTCTCTAATGATATTACCTTTAGGTATGAACTCTTTAACAAGTGAGAAAGGAATTGTGTATACTAATTTTTGTTGATTTAGAATCATTGAGCCATTTGAAGTACACAACGTCTTATTCATTTTGTTGTGGGGAGAAAGTTAATTTAACATTTTCTTTTATCAAAATATATACAATCTTATCTCTTAATCCCTTATTCAATGAAGGGAGATGATAGTCCTTCTACCTCATCATTCTATCTTATCCACTACCCCCAACTTTTGAGGACAACATTGTTAAATTGCTCCTCATTTGATGCAATCCTATTAAAAAATTTGAAAAGGTGTTCAAATTCTTTCTCTATATAGTTAGCATCATATATTTTAATGGTGTGGTTAACCAAATGATTGATAATACCTACTTTTTGAGAAAGATAATGATGCATACTTTCATGTAAATATCTATCTATACGTGTTTTTTTCTTATAAATTTCATTTGCTAAAGAGCCATCATCGTTTTTGGATATGAAGACATTTAAAAAGGGGATTATTTTGTTTGTACTTCTATTATGAAAATTATTCTTTGGATTTCTTGTTGATCAAAAAAATCATCTATAAAGTCTCTCTTTCACATGAACAAATCATATTGTTATTATCAATGAATAATTGTGTAACTTAGATTTGAGTGAAAACAATTCAATAGAATATTTCTATAAGTATTTTATGTACATGTTCACTATAATATAATATAGGGTAATAGGGATCCCATTGTAATTCCCTCAATTTGTTTATAAAATTTTCCTTGAAAACTAATTTATGTCAATTTGAAATGCACCTTAACCAAATGCATCATCTCAACATTTATGATATCATTGATAAATTTCATTCCACTCTCTTTAGTATTTTTTTATGAAAAGGGATAAATATTATATTATTCTAAAATAAACAAAAGTGCACTAGAACCAAATTCATCATATCCACATTTGTGATACCATCGATGAATTATATTCCACCCTTTATAGGTTTTTTGTGAAAAGGGATATATAGATCACATTTATCTAATATAAACAAAAATGCACCTTAACCAAGTCCATCATCTCCACATTTGTGATATCATCGATGAATTTTATTCCACTCTCTATGGGGTTTTTTGTGAAAAGGTATATATATTACAATGATCTAAAATAAACAAAGTGTCTCGCTCCTCCACTTTTAGAATTTTAGTTTCATCAACCATGTGAGTGGAGTGTTTAAAAAGAGAGTATATGTGCCCCAAAATATTTTGAAGCTTTTTTGCAAGACACTTCACTCATGTGTATGTATGTGCTTTAGCGTGATTTTTTTTTGTGTGAAATTTTGATAATCCATAGATGCTTGGAGCTATATTATTTTTTTGTGACATTTTTTTCTTTATATCTTATACAAGCAATGAGTTGTTTACAATAAGTATCGCCTTTTTTATCATTATGTTTCTGGGGTCCTTATCTAATTTGAAGTTCTTCCGTTAAATGAGTAATCAAGCATTCCCAAAGATGGTCCCTCACTTGGGATCAAAACATTAAGATAAAGAAATTATAATTTAGTCTCCTTTCAATCATGAATTCATTACTATGAAAGAGAAATGTATAACAAGGTATATGCAAACGCTAACCTCGATGTTCATAGCTTCAACAAAAGACAACTCCTCTTTCCAAGATAATTATAATTACTGGGAAGAACATTGAATAATGATTTGGGATAATAAAGAATCGCTATGTACTTCCCTAGACTAGTGAATGGTATAATGAACCAATCTTTCATTGCTATGAATGTGCCCTGCTTGATCCCCACCAACCAAATTTTAAGAAAATCAAGCATGATGACATAATCAAATTCTAAGTAATTTTCAAAATGACCAATTAACCATTTTATATACTCTCTTAATATCTCACTTACTACTTAAAAAATAATATGAGGAATTAGAGAAGCATGATGCATAAGTAAGAACAAAGAAGAGAACAAAAATAACTAAAATAGTGAAGGCTATAGTATAGATATCTTTACCATGCAAGATGTATTCATAGAATTATGCTAATTTAATGTTTGGATTTTCATCCCGGCCTCTTGCAATTCTAGCCAACAATTATGGATGATCTAGATAGAAAATTACAATAACTTTAACTTCAAGTTAAATATATAATCACCACTATTTTTTAATTTTAATTTGAAACCTCATTAAAATCAAATTTTAACTAATTTATTATTTTAATAACTTATTAAAAACAATTTAATTTTACTTTTAAAGATAGTTCCCATTCAAATTCTATATTTCATATACTTCCCTTATCCTTTATGGATAATCTAAACCTTTACATCTTTCCTCTACCTCCTCTTCTGCTATGAATGAGGTTGCTAACTCCAAACTTGTTTATAATATTTATTGTAATCTTTTATCTTGGAATTTTGTAATCTCTATCATTATATTTTTTTTATTATACCATTCATAATAAAAAACCATATTCCAAATTCACACGCATCTTTTAAATTTTCGAAGTCCCTACCAACCACACACCCCGTGAGAAACTATATTAGGAGACACCAATCTATCCCAAACATTCTTGAAATTCCGCCAAAAATATACCGAGCAAAACCACTCATTATACTTTTCATAAAACCATTCATAATAAAAAAAAACATATTCCAAATTCAGACTCATCTTTTAAATTTTCGAAGTCCCTAGCAACCACACACCCCGTGAGAAACTATATTAGGTGACACCAATCTATTCCAAACATTCTTGAAATATACCGAGCAAAACCACCATATTCATTATTAAAGTTAATTTTCGTGAATATATTGATACCTTGCTTGAACCCCAAGTTTCCTAAAAGACTCTCCGTTACATTGGAAATGTGCAAACTATATTTACAATTAATTCAATTTCTATTACGTTTCCAAAACGTAGGAAATCTACCCCAACTTTATCTCCGTACACAACTTAACCATCCCTGTTTTTTCCCAAGGCATTGGTTAAACGTTTTATTTTTTATGTTTTTTGGCCGGAATCCGACGATGTAAATTTAGACAAAATGGTTATTTTTTGTTATTTACATTGCATTTTTGAATGCATAAATGGATTCAGCGTGATGAAAAAACCCTGGGACACTCGGATTATACAAATTTAACCACTCAAATCTGTAGATCCAACTATTCATCACCGAATTTTAGGCAAAATCAAACTAAAAAAGTTGTCGGAAAACCTCCAAAAAATAAAATGTTTAGACTACTACCTTTCCTAATATACAATTATTATTATTAATATCAAGTAATAACTCTACTTGACTTGATTACAATTATTGGTTGTATTACAACACCCACTAATATGTAACCTACTAATCCATGAATCCTTTAGAATTTTCCAACTAACCCCTTTAAACATTAAGAGGCGGATTCTAATGAGCTTTGCTACTCATTACACTTGTTTTTAATAATTTAGTGGTCACCAATAAATACTTGGTCAAATTTATGATTTAATTGTCACCAATAAATATTTGACAAAATAATAGTCAAAATGTATTATCAATAAACACTTGGTAAGATGAGAGTGAAAATATTAACTAAATATTTATTTTAATTTCATTTTTTTTAAAAACAGAGAATTTCTCCTTATATTTATATTATATAACTGTGCTCAAGACATAAATTACATAGTAGTCAGCATAGAAAAGAAGATATGAAAAAGAAAGCCATCTCACAAGCTCCATCAATGGGGACATGTAAACCCTAGATTCACAAGCATCATCCACAAAAAAAACTCCCTGGGAAAAAAAACTAACAGAGGTCATCAGACTATGACAACAAAAAGAAGCAAGAGATACCAAAAAGCGGAGATAGCTTTCCCCAAAAGACAACTAATAGAGATTTAAGAAGAAATTAGGACCCTCATTTCCATCCTCCCATAGGCTGTAAGCTAAGAAGCCAAGTTGAAAACCAGAAGTGACAAAATGACTTGTGCCTCCAAGATGATTGGAGCTACTTGGGCCAGGATGATTAGATCCTCCAGGTGGTGAAGGAATGCTAAGCCCTCTGGATAAAACCTGGGTAGGTGTGGGAACATAACCACTAGCACCATTATACCCAGGTGGAAAAAAAAGATTAAGTCTTTCAGATCGACCCTGGGTAGGATTAGAAATAGAATTATTAAGAGCATTATACCCAGGTGGAGGTGAGGGATTTGATCTAAGAGGAAGTGGAGTTACAATAGGAGTTGTTATCGTACTTTCAACGGAAACATGTGTAATTTGTGGGACTGAGGCAGAGTCAGTGACTTGGAGGGGAAGGATTGTATGAGTGCTAACCAACAACGGGTCTGAAACCGTAACAACATTACTTTTCATGCCAGTAAAATGATCTAAAGGTATTGTATAAGAAGTAGAAGTAACGGGTGTATGTGATGACATGGGTTGGTTTGGACACATTCCTAGTTTATCAAAAATATTGTGTCCCGAGGAAGTCCTTCAAAAAGAATAGACGGGGATTAGACTATGATTAAAAATTCCAGAAGTATGCACTGGAGTTCTAAATGATTCACTCTGAAATGGTGGATCATCCACACCAAACTCTACAAAAGGTCCAGTAGGTATTCTAGTATAGTCTTCATCAACAATGTCTCCCAAAGAGTTTATTGAAAGAAAAATTAGATCTTGTATAACATTCAATAATGGATTTACAGGAAGTGATGATTCTACCAAGGGAGTAGAACTCTCAATCTTAGAGGACATGTCGTTATTGACTTCTCCTTTAGGAGAAGGACCCTCTGGTGAATTAGGAAGCAAGGGGGCATATTCTTCCGATTCTTCCGGAGGCAACCCCTGCATCCTACGTGAACGACAAGGGTCGATGTTGGCCACACCCAAAAAAGAAAAAAAAATATCTATGGCCAACTAAAGAAACAAACAACACTTCACTAATAAAATCTATATATCAAGCACACAAACAAACCTTCTTATTTCGAAATCACTAATTGGTGATGAAATCCAATGTCATGAGATCAAGAAAAGAAGGGGTTGAGATAAAGTGGGTGGAAAAGTTACGTTGACGACCTACTTAACGGACTTACACCCTGGTGCAAGCTCCCATACATAATCATGGGTATACCCTCCAAGGAGCCTGAGTGAATTTGGCCAACGTCAATTTCAGGTACCATGAAGACTTGCTCCTCCACATCCACCTCGTGTGAAAACCCTAAAGAGATAGGCTACTAAGGTTAGAAATTACGACAATGATGCCTGGGGAAGCAGTCAACAGTTCGATACACGCGTAAGGGTAGGGTATCTGAGCTCGAAATCGCCTTGAAAAGGTCCGCACAGGATTTTCTTGTCAAAGGACCCCCAATAATACGCACAATCTCTACACTAAGACCAACAAATCAAGGTGAGTAACTCTGTTGGCCCTAATGCGACCTCATGATTGACCATTGTGTTAGAAGGGCTTCCCAGGACAAAATGTAGCAAGTGGATTTAACTCTCCCTTTCACAAGATACTATTGCTTGTTTTGATGCTTTGGAGAGTATTCCTCACAACCTATTCCAAAGAACTATCCCTAGCTAATGTTGGTGTATAAGAGTTCTAGAAATAAAAGTTACTAGATAGATTTTAAAATTACGTTGAATTTTAATGGTTGTTTCTTAATTCAAAAAGGAAGTGGAGATGAAACTTATGAAGTGTTTGACCTTGACTCAACAATATGCAAAGAGAGATGAGATGAAATATTTTTGTTCAAATTGGTAAGTGCGGACAGAAACTAATCTCCCTAACTTCAACAAGAAATTAGAACAAAACACACCAGAATACAAGCTTCTCCTTAGATTTCATTGTAATGTAAACTAGTTCAAAGAGGGACAAATGACATACCATTTAAACGTCATTTGATCCTCGCTAGTATCGTCCTTTCTTCATCTTTGGAGTTGTGGGATGTTGAGCCTGTTAATAGGCAGAAACCAACAAAGAGAGAGAACAATGATATATCTATTCCAATGAAGCCTATGCATAAGATCAAGGAGTTATACAATAAAAATGGAGACACTTTTATAGGGAAGAAATGTATCACTGCATTATATTGATGAAAGTGGAGAATAAAACCTATGCCTTGATGTTGCAAGGCCCCTTCCAATGGCCCTTTGCTTCAACACACACACACCTTTTCTCCAATGCTTTTGATGAAGAGTATTCACAACATGACTTGGAAAGCTAAAGCAAAGCTATCACAAGTACATTCTTTACCAGAATTCTTCATCCATAAGCTAGCCTAGCCTTTCCCATGAGAGATCCCTCTTTTTATAGGGTGAAATATGGATTAATGAGGAGATTAGGATGATCCCACTAAATCAGAGAAGCGAGTAATATCCAAACCAATCGGAGGCCACCTCATCTTCTAGAAGATTCCATTCTAGAACTTTCAAGAATTTCACCTTTTTTCCTTGTTTGAACATCGTCGCACCCTAAGCACAAGTGACCTGCAGTGACGCCGTAGTCTATTTTGGTGTAGCATGTGACGATCAAGCATCATTTCACCCCAAACATTTAGCAGGGTGCAAGGATCTCCTTTGATAGTTTTCTTAAGAAAAGAAAGATGATTCAATTTCCTAGGGAGAAAGTCTCATTTCTTTAGTAGCTTCATGAAACAGAGGAGTAAGTCATACATATATCGTTTGTTGATCAGAGGGTGACCAAAATAATGTGTAACAACTATGAATGTGCACTTCTTGATCCCCACCAACCAAATTTTAAGAAAATCCATCATGATGACATAATCAAATTTCAAGTAATTTTTAAAATGAGCAATTAACCATTTGATATACTCTCTTAATATCCCACTTACTACTTAAAAAATAATATGAGGAATTAGAGAAGCATGATGTATAAGTCAGAAAAAAAATTACCATTCTCACGAATTCCATTTCAAAGTTACCCAAGATAGGAAAAAGAATCCTCAGCGTAGTCTATAGTAAAGGGGTATGGAGTGAGGGGGGGAAATTTTGAAATGGTTTTTTGGCAGGCTACCTCTTTTAGTAGTAGGGATTTATTCGTTGGTTGCTAGCCATGGCCGATTACTTTTTTTAGTAACTGTTTTTTTGTGTAGTTTGGAGAGTTTCGGATAGAGAACTACTTTGCCAACTTAGGCTTCATGGATTAGAGATGTTTCTGGATGGATAACTATCTAGTCTTATTTCTTGTCGGGTAGCCGGTTGGTTATGCGGGTTTCAATGGATTTGTCTTATTCTCTTTCCTACAATGAGTTGAGTTATTATTCCTAGTCGAAATATTATGGTTAGCAGATTACTTGGTTGCACTCTTCTCTATAGTCATTATTTCTACTTCAGAGGGAGGCATGAGAAACTAGCCCCACTGGAGTGATAAGACTGATGTACAGCTTTGATAGGGGCTTATTAAAGGTGCAAAGAAAATTATAATGGAAAATGAGGTCAGCGAATACCTGGTCACATTGGACGAGGAGGGATGGGATAGAGAAGGTATTTTCAAAATAGTGCATAAACTGTGCAACTTAAAGAAGGGTGGCTATCAGCTACTAGAGTCATTAAATCCAGCATTAAAGAAGTTACCAAATATAACTTCTCAGTTATTACCTAATATTTGTTCTCCTCCTACTAATGTTAGTTGGGTATCAGAGATGAATGCTATTATAACTGATGAGCCTTGTGAACAGAATCAGAGGCAAGGATGTGAGGTTTATGATTGATGATTTTTAAAACCTATCCTGGGAAATAGTAGAGGGAAAACACAAACAACACCTGAAGGCCATGAGATAAATGCTCAGGGAGGAACTAAGACATCTTCTAGGTCAAAGAACAGGAGACAAGAAAGGGTCTGGAAGCCAAAGAGGGCACAGAGGCGACTAGTAATTGGGATGGATGTGGGGCTGGAAGAAACGTGCCATCTTTCCATGTGTGCCCTTGTTGGAAGATTTGCATACAAGGTAAAATGAAGCCTATCATTCACGGAATGGATGAAGAAGGTTTGGTTGCCACTTATTGGGTATATGCCGAAATACTAAACTCTCTCTGTAGGGTGGTTTGGTCTGATATTCAAGAATCCATAGGATGTTGAGCACATTCTTAGTCGATTCTGGGACTATGATGGGGGTAGTGTTATTCTCAATCATTGGAGACTTGGCTTTGACCCAACAACAGAGTTTTTTGGCATTCAACACGTCTGGGTGTTGCTTCCAAGTTTACCACTAAACCTATAGAACAAAATTGCGTTAATGGCGATAGGGAATTTGCTGGGTCGTTTCTTGAAGGTTGACGAAGCAAATCTTCTATCCACTGATAAATGCATGGCAAGGGTGCTGGTTGAGCTGGATACTCAGTCTGGTTTAATGGATTCGATAGAAGTGGAATGGCATGGCCAAGTATCTATTCAATGCTTAGAATATCAAGGCATCCCATTCTGATGTTCCATATGCAGAAGGACAAGACACCTGCACAAGGATTACCACACTTTTCATGGGGATTCAGTGGCTGAGGACAATCTGGACGAAAATTCAAAGGATTATTATATGAGTGAAAAAGAACATGATATGTTGGGTATGGAACAATGTGGGGCGGAGAGTGAATATGAGGTTATGGAAGCAGGTTCTAAGTCCTTCCTTGGTAAGTTAAAATCATTTTTCCCATTATTATTTCATAAGTTATCTTCTTGGGAAAGAGATTACTTGGGTAATGTAGTTCCTTCGAAAGTAACACCGAATCTATTTTCGATTAGTCATGAGAAGAAATCTTTATCTGGTTGTGAACAACCCTGTTCTTCTGAAAAGAGGTTACGAACCACACCTGTTAGCGATACTCTTCTAGCAAAACCGAATGTCATTAATAATCCTTTATTAGCGCACTCTCCCCCACTGGAAAATGTATCTCATGAGACGCTTACTACAAAACCTCTAGTAATGGATTCGATTAAGGAGCCAACGAACCACTCTCATCTCCAGTCTCTTAGGGTTACTACTAGTCATGTTCCTTTACAATCTTATTGGGGGTCAGTTCCTGTTGAGAACCTGGGTTGTGATAAAGATAAGGAACCTAGTACTGACATAGAAGTCTAGGGGAAAATACCTACTTGGTCGAGGGGTTTAGGATATGAGATATATCCTATAAAGACAAGGATTGCTCGCAAGAAGATAGAGAATCAACCATCAACGTTTGAAGGAACACCATCTACAAATTTGGAATTAAGGGTGATTAGAGGCATGAAATCCCTGACTAGGGTGAAATCATGATCCTCCTCTCCCTAAATATTAGAGCGGTGGGAGGCCCCCTTAAATTGCCTTCCATGTGCATACTTATTGATACTACTAAAACTGATCTCATCTTCCTACAAGAAACCTTAGTTGACGAGGAAAAGGCCCAAAATTTTATGTTTTCCTTATGCCCTTATTGGATGTACAATGCAGTTAGTTCAGTTAGGAATTCAGGTGGACTATTGGTGGCTTGGAACCCTAATATAGTGGAGCTAAATCCTTATCTATGTGCAAGTGGTATCTTATTGACAGGAGTGCATAATCCAGATAGGAAAAGGATATGCATGTTGAAATATATGGGTCGTGGTTATATTGCAGACAGTTCTGGGATATGTTGGAAGGAAATGATTTACTTGATCAGAGAAATTTTATTCTTGTGGGTGACTTAAATGTCTCTACCAACATAGAGGAAGTGTGGGGAATGTCGGTTAATTTAGATCCATTGGAGACATTATTTAAAGAGCTCTTTTCAAAACATAATTTTGTGGATGTAATTCCGGAGGAGCTTATGCCAACTAGGCGTAATGGAAGGAGCGGAGTGGCTGGGATTAAAAAAATATTAGACAGGGTTTATGCATCAGAGGAGCTTCTTATGGATTCAGCATGTTATAGATCTTGGGTGGAGCTATTTTTTTATCTTTGATCACATGCCAGTGTTCTTTCAATTGGACTATGGAGTCAAGCCAGTGGCTTACCCTTTAAAACTAAATCTGTTGTAGATGAAAGAAGAGTCATTTGCTATCCTAGTTCAAGAGGTTTGGTACACACAGCTGGAGAAAGGGGTAGAGGGGGAGCAATCCAGACTAGTAAAGAAGTTAAGTATTTAAAAAAAAAAAGTAAAACACTGTCTAGTGGGAAAAAAAAAATTGATCTAAAAACCCTAGAAAATATTGAAGGGGAGATTGCTTCTCTCACAAAACAGAGTAGAGAGATACATGGTAGTTATTTTCCGTTGGATCGTCTGAAAAATATAGAAGCAAAGAGGAATAAGATATTGGTGGAAGAGGAGGACCAATGGCGGAAAAAGAGCAAGGAAACTTGGATATAGTCAGGGGATAAGAATACAAAATATTTTCATAGGTTTGCTAGCTATAGATGGAATAAAAAAAACCTGTGGGAGATTAAGGATGAAAGTGACAATTTATATATTGGAAAGGAGGATATTAAGAAAGAAGCAGTTAGAAATTTTAGCTCATTGTATAAATAAAAGCAGTGTACAAAGGAGGAAGTGCTTGAGGTTTTAAAGGAATTTAAAAAAGATAAGATCCCCGGTCTAGATGGATGGACAATGGAGTTCTTCTTGTACTTCTTTGATATGGTGGCAAACGATCTACTAGAGGCGGTCAAGGAGTCTAGAATATTAGGTGTGGTGAATAGCTCCCTAAACTCGATGTTCATTGCAATTATACACAAGCTTATTGGACCAGCTTATTTTGGCGATTTTAGGCCGATTGATTTGTGTAATCTTTGTTACAAAGTCATTTCAAAGATAATTGAAAATCATATTAAACTGAACTCATCAAGGACTCTATTAGAGGAATAGTTTGGATTTCTAAAGGGTAGACAAATTATAGATGATATTGGGACATATCAGGAATGCATCCATATCATAAAATAAAGGAAGTTACAGGCTCTCATACTGAAGATTGACCTGAAAAAAGCATATGATTGTATCAGATGGGACTTTCTGCGGTTAGTTCTTCTTCAATGCGGCTTTGGCATGCAGATTACTAGGTGGATTATGGGATGTATATCTTCTGCAAATTTTTCTCTTATAAATGGAGAACCAACAGATATTTTCAAGAGCGGAAGGGGCCTCAGGCAGGGGTTCCCATTAATCCCATTTCTCTCTCTTCTGGTTCTAGAAAGTTTGAGTCTAGATTTAAAAAAAGGAAAAGAGGATGGCCTAGTGACAAGAATCAAGGTATCTAGGATAATTCAGATTATCCATCTACTATTCGTAGATGATATCCTGATTATGTCAAAAGCATCGATTACTGAATGGGCAGATATTCATAGGATATCGACCAAGTTTTGTTCTTCAATTGGGCTAATGATCAATGCACAAAAATCTTCATTTTACCATCATGGCGCCCATCAGGATGTTTTAAATTCCTTAAAATCTACATTCCATTATAACTTCAATGATCTATTTATTGTATTTAATTATCTTGGTTATTTTATAAAGTTTGGCAGGTACAAAGTGGAGGAGTGGGATTTTTTGGTTGCAAAATTTGAAAGGTGCATCAGTCACTGGTGTAATAAAAGGTTGACATTGGGTGGTCTCCTAGTGTTGATAAAGGCGGTTTTGGAAAGCCAGCTAGTATATTGGCTGGCTTTGGCTAACATTCCCTCTACGGTTCTAGTTAAAATCCATCGAATGGTTTACAACTTTCTTTGGATTGGAAAAATAAAAAATAAGGGTTATCATTTATGTAGCTGGCAGATTATTTCTCGTCCAAGGAAGTATGGGGGTTGGGTTTTGAGAAATTTGGACAAATTTAGTAAATATATGGTGGTAAATACCTTGTGGAGGTCCTTGATGCATGATGGTCTATGACACTACATTCTTAAGTCTAAGTATCTCTCCTCTGTTCCAGTGGCATGTTGGCTACGTATGACACGACTGGAATCTGGAACAAAAGGATTGCCGACTTGGAGATACCTGCAAAAATATTTACATATTCTATTGCATTGGGTGGCTTGGCTCCTGGGTTTGGGGGAACTGATAAGGATTGGCAAGGACCACATTTTGGGAATGGGAGAAAAAGAGATATTGTCTGATGAACTGATAATAATTCTAAATGACCAAGGAATATACATTTTATATCAGGCGAGCATAAATCCTAGGCTGGGTGCACCGATCCATAATTGGATCACAAGCATTAAGCTGAGAATTGAGGGTTTGTTAGCTTTCAAATGGCATAATTTCAGGTGTATGATCATAAATAATGGAGTAAAGTTAATGAGGAAACCAGACACACTTTTGTGGACAGGAGGAGACAATTCAAGAAGGATATATGTTAAAAACATATATGAGGCCATTGAAAACAAAAGGTACAGGGTGATGATTGGTGGTTGGAAAAAGGCACTGTGGTCCTAGGAATGTCCAATTAAAATAAATTTATTTATCTGGATAATGGTAGAAAACAAGATATTAACTTGGGAAATATTGCAACGACGTGATTTTGTAGGTCCTGGCTGGTGTATACTATGCAAGATGAATCTGGAGACCACTTTTCATCTCTTTGCTGAATGTTCATTTACTCGATCTGTATGTGAAAGAGTTACATTAAAACTATATTTTTGGGGGGCTTGGATGGGGAATAGCATGAATGAGCGTTTTAAAAATTGGAGACTGTGTTTTTCTGAATATTCTACTCTCCCTCTTTACATATGTTGGAATATATGGAAAGAGCAGAACTTGGCCATCTTCGAAAATGGGATACCATCCAAACAGGAAGTTGTGCACTTGTCATTACTTCAATTGGCGGAATTGAGGACTCCAAAATTACAAAATAAAATTAAAAAAAGGACGCAGTGTATGGTAAAGGAAGGATCGGTTAGATGGTTTGATGGAGCGACAACAACATCTGGGAATTGTTGTGGAGTGGGGGGGATATTGAAGATTAGTGAACACAGAATTATCAATTGGTTAATTAATTGTGGGTCTGGGACTAACATGAGAGATGAGTTGATGTGTGCCTAGACTTTGTTAACTTTGGCTTCTTGTTACACCATATCGAAGCTCATGGTTATGGGAGATTCAAATATAGTTATTGAATGGTTACGAGGAAAAAGAAGCCTACAAGTGCTTTCTATGGAATGATGGAAGGAAAGACTATCTGAACTTATAATTTTGTTTCAAAATCTCTTTCGAGCATATCTATCGGAAGATAATTTAGAGGCGGATAGGCTTTCAAAATTGGCTATGTTAAAATATCCAAGTTCTATCGAATACTTCCAGGTTGAAGGAGGCCATGAAGAGCCACACATGTTTTTAGAATTATATTAGCCACATCTGGTGTTAGGTGAATAGTAGGAGAAGCTATTGTTTGTACCATGATATGGGACTGCATGATTGAGTCTTATTGTTGATGAAATCTTTTTTGGGGTGTATGGAACCTTTGAAGGGGATGGTTTTTTGCAGGTTTATGTAAAAGGGATGGGTAGTATCCTTTTTTGTTTCAGTTTGGTTTTTTTACGGGAGGTATAGTGGCTTATGGGCCTGTTGGATTTTTCTGTAATAGAACTGTTTATATTTAAATATAATATAAAGTGACATTTTCTATGGAAAAAAAGTAAGAACAAAGAAGAGAACAAAAATAACCAACGTAGTGAAGGCTATAGTATACATGTCTTTACCATGAAAAATGTGTTCATAGAATTATGCTAATTCAATGTTTGGATTTTCATCCCGACTTCTCCCAATTCTAGCCAACAATTATGGATGATCTAGATAGAAAATTACAACAACTTTGACTTCAAGATAAGTATCCTCACTACTAATTTTTTTAATTTTGATTTTAAACCTTATTAAAATCAAATTTTAGCCAATTTATCATTTTAATAACTTATTAAAAATCAATTTGATTTTATTTTTAAAGATAGTTCCCATTCAAATTATTTATTTCGTCTACTTCCCCTATCCCTTTATGGATAATCTAATCCTTTACATCCCTCCTCTACATCCTCTTCTGCTATGAATGCGGTTGCTAACTCCAAACATTTTTATAATATTTATTGTAATCTTTTATCTTGATAATTTTTTAATCTCTATCATTATACCTTTTTTTATCAAACCATTCATAATAAAAAACCACATTCCAAATTCACACGCATATTTTAAATTTTTGAAGTCCCTACCAACCACACCCTGTGAGAAACTATATTAGGTGACATCAATCTATTCCAAACATTCTTGAAATATATCGAGCAAAACCACCATATTCATTATTAGTCCCTGTCGTAGGCATAGAGGGACTATAGTGATCGAGAAATCATTGACTTCATATTAGTCTATCCTTTGACCAAAAATATTTGCAGATTATCTATTATTGGAACTAGGGATCTGAAAACATTGATTTTGTATAAAAAAAAGTACCATATTTGTCATGATCTGATTGGACAAGGGATTGGAGGTATTATTGTCGGCTTCGCTATTACCAATGTTATATATGTTGGCATATCCAAAGTATATGATCGTATATGGTCTTTTTGAATCATATATTTTCTTATGCATTCCTCGAAGGTGGATTAATGCTAGCATTAATTCGAATGTTTGGTTTAGCATTTTATGCTAGTTAAATTTATGGCAATGTTTGATATGGTTTCATATAGAAAGTTTGGCCTTCCAATACATTCTCTGGTATTCGACCTATTGTTACAAAAAATATAATAATTTTTTTAGGATACGTCAGAGACCTGCTACATCGAATTTTTTTCTTATATGTTTACAGAGAATTTCTGATAGACTTAAATGTTTACCTAACAGGTTTGGTAGTGTTGAATGGTTACTTAACAAGCTTTTTACAAGACATTTTCTTCATGGCATTGTTGGTTCACTGGTCCATGCTTTTTTTTTGCATGGCACTGATTTCTTATTTGCTTGTTGTTGTTGTTCTTGCTTGCTTGTTCGTGTTGTTGCAATTTGAATGTTTGCCTAAGGGAGTGGTTGTTGCTTGATTCTTTCTTCGTTGTATGTTGTTTATTTTTTCTTGATTCGACTTTGCAGGGTCTCGACCCTACACTTGCACTTTGGTTCTTATTTGCTGCTTGTTCTAGTTTTCCTAGGGTTTGCAATGTTGGGATTTTGTATGTGCATTTGGATCTCTGGTTACATTTTTTTGCAGTGGAGTTTTCATAGAATACTATTAAGATAAAATAACAGAGTAAAATATTGCAGGCGATGTAAATTGCATCTCTTATGCATTGAAGAAGAGTTTGTCGGCCTCAAAGTATATTTCATATTTGTCGATGTTTTTTCCATGGATTCTGTGTTGCTATGGTTTCATAGTTATGAGAGTGCATTTTGCTGTGTCGAAGATATAGTTGTTCTCTCCCTTTTATTTTCCTCTTGTAAACGGCATTTCTGACTATAGTTTCTTGCGTTTTTGTGGTCATTCCGACCGACCATCGTTCGGTTGCATACTTAGCCAGTTTTCTGGACGTGGATTCGTGGATAGGTTCTATCGAACTATGACAGGTCATATTCGGTGTATACATTATCTTTCCCGAATTAGTTTTTTTTAAAAGAAGGGCTCCTGGATAGAAGATAATGCAATTTATGAAATTATAGGTTTCCTAGATAGCATAAGTTAATGATCATGGGTTCTTAGGGTGGCAGGATGAAAATTGGGTCTATGTTGTTCCATGCCCTGAAAATAGCATGGAGAGTTCCACAAGGTCGTGTTCGCTGTATACATTAGCATTCTCGAATTAGTTTTCTTTAAAAGAAGGGCTCCTGGATAGAAGAGATTGGAATTTATGAAATTATAGGTTTCTTGGACAACATAAATTAAACATAGGAAATATGTGATTTTATAAAGTAGATATATAAAGCATGCATAGAGCCCTCATCCCATACTTTGCCAGTTTTTGCATCGTGGGTTGTCAGGGTAGCTGGCTGAAAATTGACAATCAGAGAGTTCCACGATATAGAAATTGACAATCAGACTTGCCAACTATTTGAATTTTAACGGAACGGTGTCCAAAAAATTTAGCATTCTCGAAATAGTTTAGTTTACGTACGTTTTACATATGCTGGTGGAAAAACACACAAAAAAAAATAGTTAGCATTTTTTGGATCGCGAGTTCTAGGGGTGGTGGGCTCTAAATTCAGCTTCTGTTGTTCCATGTCCTAGAAATAACATGCAGAGTTCCACGATATACAAATTGACAATCGAATTTGCGGAGTATTTGAATTTCAAAGGATCATGTTCAAAAAAATTAGCATTCTCAAATTACTTTTCTTTACGTATGATTTACATACGCTAGTGGAGAAAAAGACAAAAAAATAGTGGAACCGTCTGTTACATATGGATCCATCCCCGCTACCTTCACCGTTTCCCAATACACATTAAATATGATTTAAAAAGTCAGAACCGACCAGACAGGTTTGAAAAGATGGGCTTAAATAACTAGAAAGCTCTAGTACATCTCCCATTAAAATGAATAGGCAGACGAATATTATGGGATCTGATAATTTCTTTTTTCCTTCATTTTGAATTTGCGAAAATAATTTTTTTTATTTTATTTTGCTTGTGCAGTTTTAGTTTTCTTAAAAGCTTCAGCATAGTTCACGAACATGTCACCCACAGAGGCCTTGACGTCACTTCCTTCTTTAATATTGTGCATATCTTAGATGTCAGATTTGAGAATTTTCTCGGATATGAGAATTTTAATACGTGTTGCTAGTGATTATTCAATGTACATATTCAAAAAGATTGGCATTAATAAACGAAAATATCAAAAACATCTGTCATTAAAACGAATCAACACAAAATCTACGGAAGATCATCTAGTGTTTCTTTTAAATACTTATTTCCATTTCTCTCTATCATCAAAGAGTTGCACTTTAGGGTGCCTTCGCTCTAATGTTCCTGGTCATGGACATGTAAGATAATTTAGATATGCGATTGAGACGCAGATGAAAGAAGAGAGATTGGTTTTACGTGACATGAGCTTTGAGTAAAAAAAACTCTGTTATACAAAAGAAACTCAGAGAGAACGAAAAAAAAATAACAACTATGTTATGGTTGGTGTTCTCCCTATGTTTGATGCTTTGGTTGGTTGAAAAGGCTGCCTGGAGATTTGTTTGTTGAACTTCTTTGTTTTCTTGCTGGGAATTGTAATGGATTTTGAGGTCGCGTGCAAAATAGTTCTTTATTTGAGTATATAGCTTCTTCCAACAACACATATTTGACAAGTGTATCGAATTGTACATATCCCAGAAGAATTTGTTTTCCTTGGGGGCAACGCATTTACAGTTGCTTGCAAAATGGGTTGTCATGTTCATAAATGACACAAAATATTGCTCCATTTGTGAATCTAACCAGAGGAAGGGAATAGAAACTGTATGGGTGGATAAAACAACATATTGTCACTGCAAAATTTTCTATTTCAAAGTTTTATGAGCTACATGTGGGTCTGGTAACCGACTTGACAGAAAGACATGTTCTTTGTCAAAGTTTGTTCGGTTTCCTCTGGATGTAGTTGCAGACTCCAATATTTGGCATCACCTCCATCACTATGAGTAAAGATATATTATGATTCCATCTGCAACATTTGATACACTTTCTAGACTTGTGTTGATGCGTTCTGCAACATTTGATGCACTTGCCACACCTCTGTTGCCCGAAGAAGCTATGTACCTCAACATATTTGCATTTTGCATATGGGTTGAATGTTTCTTCCAATTTACTATAATAAAGAAAATAAGTTCAACATACAAATCCTCAGGCAGGCTTTTCAACCAAACAGATGATCGAATATAGGGAGAATACCAGTCACTGCATACTTGAATATTTTTCCCCTGGCATAGCTGTTGTGACATAAAACAACTCCGTCCACTTTGAAATCGGCCTGAATCACATTTCTAAGTTGTCTCGGATGTCAAGGGTCAGGAACATTGGAAGGAAAGCACCTTAAACCCCAACGTTTCAACTACAGAGGGAAATTAATACTTGACAAAGAATGAAATTTTGAATAAGCAACCATTGCAAGCAGGCCATATCTCGAAGAGACAAGGTATTCAAAAATTTGGGATAGATGTAGTTGGAAGTACAGATTAAGTACAAAACCCAAAATTGATATTCAACTCATTTTTTATGAATAAAGAGTTTGAACGTCAAGAAAACTGTCAAGAAGTTTCATCAATGTACATATTTCAGTGCTTTCCAATTTCTGGTATTTGTTTTAATTGTATTTTGTACCTTCTTCCCCTGTGTTGTTAAACATGAACGAGAATCTTTACTTTCTACTGCCCACTACTTCAATCTAAATAAACACTGGTCTGTTATTTCTTTACATTTTACATTTAAGAATAATTTTTCATAAGCGGCTCAACTATTGACGCAATGTTCTTGTTTAGAATGTTTGATATATTGCAGCTTCTTCTATTTGATAATATCTGTACATATATACTAATATCAGTACTATTGGAATAAATAAATAAAAAATTAGGAAATTGTGTTTGGGTTTGCGGTATTAAACAACTATGTTCCCTGTTCCGTCATATACATCATGCAGCCAAAGAGCTTCCTAGTCTACAATTTATACTTTAATTACTGAAGTCACACCAAATATTGATTGCATTTAATTTAATTTAGATATTGATGTTTATGGAGAGCTAGTGTTTGCTCATGTCATTGCAAACAATACAAGATGAAGAGATGATAAGGAGTTTATCTCCCTGAGACCACAATGAAAATTCATGTTTATTGTTGCACAATGTACATCTTGCAGTCAAAATTTTCGTGCTTTCAACGAAATTTGTGAACTGAAGAGCATCTTGCAAATTGGGAGATCATTTTCATTTGAAACAGAAACAATCCATTAATATATATTAGTATGAATACTATTCATATAAATATGAAAAATTTCTCCATTGATAGATACTAGTATGAATACTATTGAAATAGATATCAAACCTTTGTCTCTTCCAATACTTAGCCAGTTATCTAGGCACCAGGCCCCAAGTTCGCGATACCCAACACCTATGTCCCCTGTTTCTTCATATACATATTGAAACCAAATAACTTTAGTGATCTGCACTTAATTCTCTTACTAGTGAGAACCCAACAAGGGTTCGAAAACTTTGTGATTAATAAACGAAAGAAAAAGGTTTTTTCGATTGTCAGATACTTATCTCTTTTCCCCTTTTTCTTTTCCCATCCATTATGGATTTAGGGTTTTATACTTAGTCATATTTATATGATGGGAGGTTGAAGGGTTCGTGCATTGACATATCTTCATCTCCATCTGTATCTTCACATGAGGAATCCGACCAACTGTTTTACCTTTCCATACCTAGGAAATTTTATGGCCGCGGTTGCCGGATCGGTGCATACGAATTGGCCTTTTCTTCTTCCCGCTCGTTATTGCTTTCTGGATATATACTTTATCTTCATCTCCATCTATATCCTTGCATGGCGAATTGGACCACCCCTTGTTCCTTTTCATACTTAGTGAATTTTATGCCCGCGCTTGTCGAGTTGGCGCAATTCAAATCCGTTGCTTCTTGTTCCGTCATCTACATCTACCACTCAAAATTTCCGTGATCTACAATTCCACTGCGAACTTCTCCATCCTTTTTCCCTTATTTTCTTCCTGCGTATTATGGGACTATAAAATATGGACATGATATTTTATAGAGCATGTATGGATTCTACATTCCATACCTAGCGACATTTTGGATCGCAGGTTCTCGTGCGGGTAGGCTCAAAATTGGGCCTCCATTGTTTTGTGCCCTACAAATAGAACCCAGAATTCTGTGATATACAAATTGAAAAGTGGACCTATAGACTAGCAGACTCAACATTGCACTTCTATTGTTCTGTGTCCTCCAAACAACGCTCCCAGTTTCGCGATATAGAAATTGACACACAAAATGTAGGGCTAGCGGGGTGGAGATTTTCATTGTTTACGGATGCTAATCCCTATGAAGTATCTAACAGTATCTAAAAAATTATTTTGATTACTAAATTAGATCCTAGTAGTGACAAATGGACACAGAGGTACGAAACAGTTGGGATTGCACAGTCTGCAATACACAAATTGACTACTAGATTCCGGCATTGTCCGCTCTTCCATGTTACAGATTACACATTCAAATGTTTAGAGCGATACAATTAGAATGTCAGGGTCTCGCGTCTTCTGCAGACACCTTCGTAGCATGTTTTGGATCCTCCTGTTGCCGGATTCATGAAATGTGCAACCCCAACATTGGTGGGTTGACATATCTATCTCCATCTATATAATCCCACTACGAATCCAACCAACCACTGTTGCATTCCATACTTGGAAAATTTTATGTCCATGGTTGTTCGGTTGGTAGAAATTTCATCTCCATCTATATCCTCGCATGGAGAATTGGACCACCCACTGTTCCTCTTCATACTTAGTGAATTTTATGCCGGCGGTTGCTGGGTTGGCGCAATTGAACTCTATTCCTTTTTGTTCCATTATATACATCTTCCACTCAAAATTTGTGTAATCCCAACTATTTCGTACCTCTATGTCCAGTTGTCACTACTAAGAGCTAATTTAGTATTCAAAATAATTTTTTAGACACTATTAGATGCTTCATAGGGATTAGCATCCGTAAACAATGGAAATCTCCACCCCACTAGCCCTGCATTCTGTATGTCAATTTCTATATCGCGAAACTGAGAGCGCTGTTTGGAGGACATGAAAAAATAGAAGTGCAATGTTGAGTCCGCCAGTCCACACGTCTGCTTGTCAATTTGTATATCGCGTAATTCTGGGTGCTATTTGTAGGGGATGAAATAATGGAGGCCCAATTTTGAGCCTACCCATCCGAGAACCCGTGATCCAAAATGTCGCAATATACAAATTGACTACTGGATTCCTACATCATCTGCTCTTTCGTGTTATGGATTACGCATTCAAATGTTTGAAGCGATATAATTATAAAGTCGGGGCCTCACGTCTTCTATAGAAACCTTTGCAACCTATTTTGGATCCTCCTATTGCCGGGTTCATAAAATGTGCAACCCCAATGTTGACGGGTTCACATATATTTATCTCCATCTATATAATCACACGACGAATCTGACCGACCGTTGTTTCTTTCCATACTTGGCCAATTTTATGTCCACTGTTGTCGGGTTGGTGCCAATTTCATCTCCATCTATATCCTCGCATGGTGAATTGGACCACCCACTGTTCCTTTTCATAATTAGTGAATTTTATGCCTGCGGTTGTTGAGTTTGCACAATTGAATTCTGTTCCTTTTTGTTCAGTTATATACATCTTCCACTCAAAATTTGTCCAATCCCAACTGTTTCGTACCTCTATGTCCAGTTGTCATTACTAAGAGCTAATTTAGTATTCAAAATAATTTTTTAGATACTGTTAGATACTTCATATGGACTAGCATCTGTTAAACAATGGCAATCTCCACCCTGCCAACCCTTTATTCTGTGTGTCAATTTCTATATCGCAGAACTAGGAGTGTTGTTTGGAGGACATAGAACAATATAAGTGCAATGCTGAGTTCGCTAGTCCACAGGTCCACTTGTCAATTTGTATATCGCGTAATTTGGGGTGCTATTTGTAGGGCATGGAATAATGGAGGACCAATTTTGAGCCTGCCTGCTCGAGAACCCGCGATCCAAAATGTTGTTACGTATGGAATGCAAAATCTGTACATGCTCTATAAAATATCATGTCCATATTTTATAGTCCCATAATACACGAGAATAAAATAAGGGAAAAACAACGGAGAAGTTCACATTGGAATTGTAGATCACGAAAATTTTGAGTGGTACATGTAGATGACAGAACAAGAAGTAGAAGAGTTGAA
Source organism: Picea glauca (assembly GCA_000966675.3). NCBI lineage: Eukaryota > Viridiplantae > Streptophyta > Pinopsida > Pinales > Pinaceae > Picea > Picea glauca. Next base: position 181,366 of record JZKD02S0069419.1, read on the forward strand.
TTGCGCCAACTCGGCAACCGTGGGCATAAAATTCACTAAGTATGAAAAGGGACAGCGGGCAGTCCAATTTTCCCTACAAGAATATAGATGGAGATGAAGATATGTCAACATGCCAACGGTGGAACCCACGATCATAGAAATGCGACTAAGCATATAACTAGACTACCGAATACAAATTGACTACCGGATTTTGACATCATCCACTCTTTTGTGTTATAGATTATGCATTCAAATGTTTAGAGCGATACAATTAGAACATCGGGGCCTCGCGTCTTCTGCAGACACCTTCACAACCTATTTTGGATCCTCCTGTTGTCGGGTTCACGAAATGTGCAACCCCAATGTTAGTGGGTTGACATATCTTTATCTCCATCTATATAATCACACGACGAATCTGACTGACCGCAATTGCTTTCCAGACTTTGCCAATTTTATGTCCACGGTTACCAGGTTGGCCCCAATTTCATCTCCATCTATATCCTCGCATGGAGAATTGGACCACCTGCTGTTCCTTTTCATACTTAATGAATTTTATACCTGCGGTTTCCAAGTTGGCGCAGTTGAAATTTGTTCCTTTTTGTTCCATTATATACATCTTCCACTCAAAATTTCTGTGATCTACAATTCCACTGCTAACTACTTCGTCCTTTTTTCATTTTTTTCTTCCTGTGTATTATGGGACTATAAAGTATGGACATGATATCTTATAGAGCATGTACATATTCTGCATTCCATACCTAGCGACATTTTCGATCATGGGTTCTCGGGCGGGTGGGCTCAAAATTGGGCCTCCATTGTTGTGTGTCTTAAAAATAGCACCCAGAATTCCACAATATAGAAATTGACAAGAGGGCTTACGGACTGGTTGACTCAACATTGCACTTCTATTGTTTGATGTCCTCCTAACAACACTTCTAGTTATGCGATATACAAATTGACACACGAAATGCAGGGCTAGTGGGGTGGAGATTGCCATTGTTTATGGATGCTAATATGTAATGTCCCCACCTTGGAACATTATCCTAGTGTAGAGATTTATGATGACCAAAATGGCCAGATGGATGTTATAGCGAGTACATGGGTATTTGAGAGGCATTGTGGGGTCCAGCTTACATTGATCATCATATTCCATCATTATGAGCCATTCCGCATAGGTTGGTTTTGGTTTCGTTGCATTCCGACGATTTCCATGATTTTGACTATTTTGAGCTATAAGTCAATGGAATTCACTAAAGAGGTCATTTTGGGCACATTACTTGGAGGAACCTCTCAGTG
>JZKD02S0069419.1:191027-205764 GCA_000966675.3 Picea glauca
CATCTAAAAGGTAGATCAGCAAAGTGTTTGACGAAATACCTCACTCAGAAAAAGTTTTAAAAAGACACCAAAACAGTGATGATCCTTGCATAATGGCTTGGGATCATTACATAATACCTATGAAGTTTCTACCAGTATCTAAAAAATTATTTTCAATACTAAAATATCTCTTACTAGTGACAGCTAGACACAAAGGTATGAAACAGGTGGCATCGCACCCTACGCAATATACAAATTGACTACCGCATTCTGACAACGTCCACTCTACACTCTACCACGACTCACAAATGTTTCAAAGTATCTCTCACTTCCTTCCATCCCCACTAACTTCTTGTCCTTTTGGCTATCCTACCATACCCTCTTCACTGTTATGTGCATTTCACTAAAAAAGTTCCGATACATACAATTTGACCCTCACACCCTTCACCTTCAACAATTGTACATTGCAACCCTATTTTGTAGCTATTTTTTCCCATGCCCGCGACCTCCGTACTTTATTACTATGAAATTAGAAACATTTCATGTTAATAGGCGACCATGCAAGAACCGTCAACATCATACTTAATGGGTGAAACGATCAAGGAGATCTCCAATTATTACACATTAAACCAACATGTGTGGAGATTTATTTTGTCCCTTCTGATTGTTCATCTGTCATCATATTGGGCTGCTCAAGAAATCTACAATGCTTAATCGTTGATTGAAATATCCGCCATGTTTGCATTTTCTATGTATGCAATTACTAGTTTTTAATGTTAACAACGCATCATGCAATAGCCATCCAAATTGTCATTAATCAATGAAATTCTCGAGGAAATCTCCCATTCACATGCTTTAGACCAAAATTTGTGCATGCTTATATTATCCCTTCCAACTTTTCATTTCATTCATTGTCTGGAGAAAGCAAACGTTCTTGTAGAATTATGGAAGTAGGTCGACAACAGTTTTATGGAGATATGATAAATATGTTCACACACGAGGACCAGAACTTCCAGTGGTCCAGGGCATACTCTTACTATTCATCCCATTCCGCCCAGAGAAAAGTGTTTTGGACCTTTGGAATCACTCGTGCAGGCTGCGTCCCTGAGGATTTTGACTGTAAGGAGGTGGTATCTTGGTGCACCGAAAAATATATTCCAAGCCAAATAATTATTTCAATGCGTGACCATTCTCTTGTTTCTTTGTCACCTTAGGTCTTTCGCGAGATGTTAAAATTGCCAAAGCCAACATTGACGTTTAGAGGACAAGACTTTAAGTAGTTTCTAGAAAAACATGATAACAGGATGGACATCTTAGCCGAATTCCTCGAAGACCTGACAACAGTTCCTAAAGATATCACAAGGTTGTAGGTAATTTCCTTTAGAAATCCATTCCAGAAAATTGCTTGGTTGTTTACAATAATAATGGGACAGGCATCCATGACAAGCATTTCCCATATAATTATTTATATTTTGTATTTCACAGTCAAGGAACAATATATTTTCGATTGGGGGAAGCTAATTTCCATTGAGTTATGTTCCTAGTTGTCACGATTCAAAGAATCAAATAAATTTTACTTGTCATCCTACTTAATTTTCGCAATTGTGCATTGTTGCCCATTTCCAAAACTTTCTCTTTCCAATAAAATAAACTATTTATTTGACCTAGTAACATTTTGGTATGAGGCCTTGTGGAGGCACAAGTTCTCCCATTTTTTTTATGAAGATTTTAATGGCTTTGTCTCAGTTTTCAATATTTACTGTTAGGCAAGGATGCTCCGCAGATGTCTGGCCACACAACCAAGTTTTTGAATAGGAAGGGCACACTTGAGCGAGAGGAAAATCACAGTTTCCTCATGGTCTTTGGCTCTAAGGAAAATCCTTCCTTCCTTCCATGCCACATCACAGACAAGATGTTTGTTGCAGAAATAACAAGGCAATACAACCACTGGTTGCATTTTTTCCATGACAAGAAAAAAAAATAGTTCATTCCTCTGCCCTGGAAAGTTGGAGACTTCGTGTGCAAAAACATCAACAAGACTGATGAGTTTGTTTCCCATTTCAATAAATTGAACCTAACATACACTGAAAGGCTAAAAGGGTTTGATCCTAATGGCATCTTTTGAGAAAATTTATTGGTTGTTGGCTTTAACACCTCTTTTATTGATAGACAACTGACCCAAGACAAGAACAATGTTGACAATAATCCTTCTTCTATCGATTGCACTGCAGAGACATTGCAATGCATGACTGAATTATACATACAACATGGAAAAGTATCTGGTGAGAAGAGTACCCAATCCCTCGTTAACACTCCCAAGAGCATGACATCACGGAGCATCGCTTCAACGGTCCACCCAAGTAAGAAAGAAAGACATAAATCTTTGAGCGGAGGAGGATATAAGAACCCTCCTCACATAAATATTGATAGTTCTCAAAAAATTCCACCGGTGAAGAAGAGAAAAAACAATGCAGGGCAAGGGGAGGAACCCGAAATTGAAAGTGGAAAACTGCAACCTGAAATTGAAACTGAACACATGTAGAAAATTGGGTCATCTGCAGTGGAAGTATCTGAGACCGACTTTTTTGACGTAGATGAATCCTTCGTAATCCATAGCGCTATTTTTGACAGCCAATCTAAAAGTATGGTCATTGAAAAGAAAGATGTAACAAACAGGACAGGCAAATCTCGCACAGAGATTAACTTTAGGGAAATGCAGCCGTCCCAAATCTCCTCATTTCACCAGGTAACCAATGAAATTATTCATGATTCCATTGGAGGAATTGAGACGGAAAATTCCAATCTGAAAGATCGCCTCAATAAATATGAGCAGGCTTTCATTGCAGCCCTAGAATTTTCCAGTCCTTTGGAAAAAATTGTGCATGCTACCACTGCAGCCAAGATGAAAGAATCCTCTACCCTCCTTGCATGCTCTAGAGACCTTGTAGAGAATAAAATCAACAAAAGAATGCATCTACTTACTGAAGCCTGGGAAACATCACAAAATTTAGTTTCCTTCGGAAAGAAGGCCAATGATTTCTTGCAACATTTGGAGGTGAATTTAAGAAATGAACAACATTTTTTTGATCAGGTACTAGCCCCTTTTGCCAACTATGCTGTCAACACATTGAAACTGAAAAGAAGACAAGATAAAATCCCCTCCCCAAAGTGGACCAAAAAAGTAAAAGCATGTTGGCAAAAGAAAGTTGACAACCTGGAGCTCATTGTCAAATCATGTAAACAAGTGATATCAGAAAAGGAAGATTTATTCACAAGCTTGCTGCAAATGGAGTTATTCGGAACTACCAACGAGGTTCAAGATCCAAAATTAATTCTCAAATCATTGTCAATCACCAAGAAGCCTTCCAGGAACAAGTTTATATTTTAAAGGGGTTGTCTTTCGAAAAGTTTTACGGCATAATTGAACATCGTCTAGATGAGCACGAGCGCTGGGTACTGGACTATGTGACACACAATGAAGAAAATGAACAGAGTCTGCATAGTATTTCAATGTATCTAAGAAAATTAGAAAAGGATCTTTACGACATAGAAATCTGGGATGAAATAAACACAGCCCCCATGAAAATCAACATTGAAGAATGGTTCCAACAGAGAATGGACAACCTTGTCCAGGAAGGGAAACAATAGATCAACAGGACTCCACCGACCATCGACGACAACAACAAAAACACATCGGCTTCATAGTAAGTCTATACTGACATCTTGTTTTCTTTATCAATAGACTTTAAGTCTATGATGTCATCTTGTTTTCTTTATCAATGCACTTATGACCTCTTTAAATAGAAAACCGTAACCAAAGACTCATAACTTCCAATTTCTTCTTTTCAAGTCTTCCTCTCTACCGTTGCGCACTTCTTCTTTCAACATTCCTAATTATTTTACTTATTTATTTTTATGGTCCGCGAGAGCCCTAATCACAGTCTATATGACAAACACATTTAAATTTCTAGAAACATGTAACAAACATTATTAAGTTTTGATAAATTCCAAAGAAAACTGATTCAACAATGCCTTTATTGTATACTAAATTTTGGGTTTCCAGGAACCTTTCTTGTTTGTTCCAAATAAAACTAATTCGGATCTGATACATTTCTTATGTCCTATTGTATGCTAATTTTTTTTGTCTTTAACGACGTTGTTACTATTCTATTGTATGCTAGCTTTTTGGGTGTCGAGGAACCTATACTTTGATAGATTTCAATTTCTCTTCCATCCAGAACCCTTTTCTTTCGAGAAAACTAGTTTGGGAATGCCAATTTCTTTCTGTTTTCCTCCACGAAACTATGTAACAGACGTTATTACTATTCTATTGTATGCTTTTAAATGTTGATGTAATTTCTAGAGATATGTAAAAGACATTATTTGTTTTATAATAAGTTTCTATAGTTTGCAAGTCTGCTTGTCAATTTGTATGTCACAGAACTCTCAGTGCTATTTTTAGGGCATGGAACAACAGAGGCCCATTTTTGAGCTCACCAACCCAAGAACCCGCAATCCAAAAACTACCTAAGTATGGAATCAGGGCTCCGTGCATGCTCTATAAAATGTGTGCAAAGAAAACTAATTCGGCAATGCTATATTTTTTTTGTCCAAGAAAATCCTTAGTTTTAAAGAAAACTAAATGTAACACACGTTATTACAATTCTATTATATGCTTTTAAATGTTCATGTATTTTCCAAAGATATGTAACATACATTATTAATTTATGGTAAATTTGTAGAGTCCGCAACTCCGCGTCTCATTTTGTATATCATGGAATTGTCAGTGCTATTTGTAGGGCACAAAACATCAAAGGCTCAATTTTGAGCCCACTAGCCTAAGAACCCATGAATGAGGGCATAGGTTTCTATAGTTCACAAGTTTGCTTGTCAATCTGTATGTCAGAAAAATCTCGGTGCTATTTCTAGGGAATATAACAACAAAGGCCCATTTTTGAGCCCGCCAACCTGGGAACCCGTGATCCAAAAACTGCCTAAGTATGGAATGAGGGCTCGGTGCATGCTCTATAAAATGTGTGCAAAGAAAAATAATTCGACAATCCTATATTTTTTTGTCCAAGAAAATCCTTAGTTTTAAAGAAAACTAAATGTAATACATGTTATTACTATTCTATTATATGTTTTCAAATGTTCATGTAATTTCCACAGATATGTAACATACATTATCAATTTCTAGTAAATTTGTAGAGTCTGCAACTCCATGTCTCATTTTTTATATTGCGAAATTGTCGATGCTATTTGTAGGGCACGGAACATCAGAGGCCCAATTTTGAGCCCGCCAGCCCAAGAACCCGTGATCCAAAACCTGACTAAGTATCTAATGAGATAATAAGTTTCTATAGTTCGCAAGTCTGCTTGTCAATTTGTATGTTGCATAACTCTCAGTGCTATTTCTAGGGCACAGAACAACAAAGGCCCATTTTTTAGCCCGCCATCCTGGGAACCCATGATCCAAAAATTGCCTAAGTATGGAATGAGGGCTCCATGCATGCTCTACAGAACGCGTGCAAAGAAAACTAATTTGACAATCCTATATTTTTTTTTTCCAAGAAAAGCCTTAGTTTTAAAGAAAACTAAATGTAACACACCTTATTACTATTCTATTATATGCTTTTAAATGTTCATGTAATTTCCACAGATATGTAACAGACATTATCAATTTTTGGCAAATTTGTAGAGTCCACAACTCCATGTCTCATTTTGTATATCATGGAACTGTCAATGCTATTTGTAGGGCATGGAACATCAGAGGCCCAATTTTGAGCCCGCTAGCCCAAGAACCTGCGATCCAAAAACTGGCTAAGTATCCAATGAGGGCATAAGTTTCTATAGTTCACAAGTTTTCTTGTCAATTTGTATGTCGCGGAACTCTCGGTGCTATTTCTAGGGAGCAGAACAACAGAGGCCCATTTTTGAGCCAGCCAGCCCGAGAACCCACAATCCAAAAAAATGCCTAAGTAAGGAATGAGCTCTATGTGCATACTCTATAAAACGTGTGCAAAGAAAACTAATTCAGCAATGCTATATTTTTTTTGTCCAAGAAAATCCTTAGTTTTAAATAAAACTAAATGTAACACACGTTATTACTATTCTATTATATGCTCTTGAATGTTCATGTAATTTCCACAGATATGTAACAAACATTATTAATTTCTGGTGAATTTTTAGAGTCCGCAACTCCGCGTCTCATTTTGTATATCGCAGAACTGTCAGTGCTATTTGTAGGGCATGGAACATTAAAGGCTCAATTTTGAGCCCGCCAGCCCGAGAACCCCGTGACAACATAAGTTTCTATACTTCGCAATTCCACTTGTCAATTTGTATGTCATGGAACTCTCAGTGTTATTTCTAGGGCACAGAACAACAGAGGCCCATTTTTGAGCCCACCAGCCCAAGAACCCGCGATCCAAAAATTGCCTAAGTATGGAATGAGGGCTTCGTGCATGCTCTATAAAACGCATGTAAAGAAAACTAATTCGACAATGCTATATTTTTTTTGTCCAAGAAAAGATTAGTTTTAAAGCAAACTAAATGTAACACACGTTATTACTATTCTATTATATGCTTTTAAATGTTCATGTAATTTCCACAGATATGTAACAGACATTATTAATTTCTGGTAAATTTGTAGAGTCTACAACTCCATGTCTCATTTTGTATATCACGGAACTATCGGTGATATTTGTAGGGCATGGAACATCAGAGGCCCAATTTTGAGCCCGCCAGCCCGAGAACCCGCCATCCCAAAACTGGCTAAGTATCCAATGAGGGCTTCATGCATGCTCTATAAAATCTTGTTCCCATACTTTATAAAAGTACAAATTTCGTATGTATAAAACTAAATATCTAATTTACTAAAGGTAGATATTTCGTATGTATAATTTATTAATTTCTAATAAATTTCTATAGTCTGCAACTTCGCTTCTCAATTTGGCCCAATTTTGAGACTGCCAGCCCAACAACCCGCGATCCATTATAAACGTACATATTTTGTATGTATAAAACTAAATATCTACTTTATAAAATTACATTTTTGATATGTATAGTTTATGCTATCCAGGAACCTATAATTTCATAAATTTCAATTTCTTTTGTATCCAACCCTTGTTCTAAAGATAACTAATTTGGTAATGCTAAATTTTTTGTGTCCAATAAGATTTCTGTTAGCATCGAAAGTCACTCCTGGATTGCAGCAGGGGCAGAGCCCGACACCCATCATTTTATGTCATGATTTTCTTAATGGGGTGATCAAATGGAGGTTAACTTAAACAATATGGTCTTAACTCCGAAACTAGGCCAGGCATGCATGGGCAAGTGAGGTCTTAGGTAACCTCAGACAGTGAGTTGTAGTAAGGGTGAGTAGGGGGAAGACTTGTATTAGAGAGATGCAAGGGTCTGTTGTAAACATCAGGTTCCTAACAGACTGTGGAAGAAGACATCTAAACGCAAGATCTTCTTACGTTCAAACGTAGAAAAAATAGAGAAAGCGATAATGCCACAATAAATCCTTTATCACAACATAATTGCCATAATTCGTGCGAATCAGTCGATCATGAACTCTCTTAGTATAAGATGAAAACTTAGACAGGAAAATAAGGACTGTCTGAGATTAAACAAGAAATCTTACATATAGATGCATAACCAGAGCTAGGATATTTGTTAAAACTTTTACAATTGGGAACTTTGCTCTACCATTGATACATTACAAAATACAAAGACTAAGTTTATATACTCAGAGAAATTTGCCTAACAAAGGCGTGCCCAGTCACCCAAGGCTTGGTGTCCCTTCAATCAAACTCGTACTGATATCCTTCTTCAAACACCACTTTAACTGTGTATGGCTCTTGCAAGGAGAGTAGCTGAGCCATTAAGAGCCAAGTTAGCGTGTGCAGACCTCCTCTGGCTAATCGAGGACTAGGCATGGCCTCTTTGAAAAAAATGGTACAAAGGACCCTCTCGAGCAGACCGCTAGCCAGGCTCTCCATATCTTGCTCTTAATGCATGAAGAGAGGTTTCAACCACTCTTTCTTACCTTCATTCATTCCCAGCAGGTATCGAGATCTAGATTATGTTGAAACAACATCTAGAGAACACAATGCCCCCTTCTGAAACTCGACTCGGCGCTTTTGGCCTCCCCTTTGTACAACCCTTTTTACTTTCTCAAGTGACCACGGGCCGTGACCCTACCTCTATCTTCCAGAGTGCTTTCGGCATTTCGGGGTTCATGGATAAGAAGGAGGGAGTCTTCTTTCTTCGAAATCGCGATGGGAAAAAAGGTGGAGAACCTAATCGCACACCACGTGTTCATCCAATATGAACGGCTAAGATCACTCTTGGTGCTTTTGGGCCCGTCTCGTCGAATGATAAACATTAGCGCCCCTCCTTTAGGCCTGCTACTCTGTGACCAGGCACCAAAACCATGGGCCTAATTCTGGGAGTTTTCGACGTTTCAGGATTCGAGGTTTCGGGGGTGCAAAGATGAGGTGCGCTTACCCCTTGAATTCCCGAATGCCGATGTGACATGAATGTGCGCCGTGCGCCCTTCAGATGAACAACCCAGATAGTATTCACTATTATAAAAGGGGGGGCTGCCCCCATTTACAGGCTTGCTTGATGTGACCTGGTGCTAGGACCGTGGGCTTGGTTGCAAAGGTGCTTTCGGCATTTCATCGATCAGCGATTTCAGCTGTAAAGAATGGGATTCTCCTTAACTCCCGAAACACCGATCCCCGATATGGCGACTGACTGCCACCTATCTCAACTGGGTCAGATGACCCAGATTTTCCTTGAACTATTGGCACTATCCTTCGTGGTAAATCCCGGGCAACTTGGCAGCCCCGAAATCCTGATGCACGTCGATCGGTTTTGTAGGTGGATCTCAGCTGCTGACATCAAAACTTCACCTGCTCGCTTGACTTGTGATCGGAAAAGAGATTCTCCCGCGTTGCGCTGGGGCACTTCCCGTGTAACTTGCAGACCTGGGTATTTTTTGAGCCCAAGACAAATAATGTCGCTAACATTAGGCTCCATGGGGGATAGAGTCGTCCCTGTGATGCTCTAAGAACTCATTCCGCAGCTTTAGTGCCTTGTTGTTGGGATATGGAGTCAGGCTCAAAACATCCCGTTGCTGAAAATACAAGACGAAAAATAAAAGCAACAAAATAAAGACACATGCTCAAAGGAGCTTATTTATATACAATCCTAAACTAATAAAACACTTTACATGGGGCTAGGTGAAAACACTCTTCAACTCCTCCTTATAGGCTGGAGTTGAGATGAAATAGGGAAACTCCAAGGCATAAGATAAATGCCACTCCATGTACTTGCTGACAGGTTCATAGAATGAGTGGCCCATCCCAAAAAACTGGTGACAAACAACCACCTGTGCTACACAGTTGTCCACCTGTGGCTGAATATCTCTGATAAGCACAGATAGGAGGACAACTGACACAGACTCACTGATCTCAGGCGGTGGCTATTCATTCATTGGCTCCGGATAGAACATGAAATGCGCACTCAGCTGCTCCTCTGGTTCCTCCTCCTCTTTTCTATGCACTCCCCCATCTTGTAAAAAGGGAACGGTATCCCGATCCTTCTCTTCAATCCCAAATGTAAATACATCATGGGAAATATCATGAAGGAAGAAAGAACGATCCTCTTCCACAATGGATTCTTTGTTTAAATCTGAGACAGTAGGCTCATTGGGGGCAGATGCTAACGCATCCAAAAAATCTTCAATAATCTCCTCAAAAGAGCTGCTTAGATCATCTGCCTCAAAGACTGGAAAATCCTCTTCGCTGTCTTCATATTCCAATTTTTCACACTGGGGAGTGGGGAATATCACCTTCTCCACTATTTCACTCAGAGCGCCATCCTCCTCCTTGGGAACTTCATCACTCTCATAACCCCCCCCTGCTGCAGACAAATGGGGAGGAAAAAGGACGGAGCTCTGATTCAGGTCATCAGGATCATCCTCATAGCCTACGTCCGAAACAACTTCATCCAGCATAGAGTCGTGGTATCCCTCACTACAATTATGACAAACTAACACAGAGGGATAAAACTCTTGGTAATAGGCGACGAAAGCTGCATGAAACTCTGAGAGTGAAGAAATGATAGCAGGGGGTAAAGAATGATACCATTTACGCGCATCCCTTGCTAACGAGAACATGAACATTTTCAATAATACATCCTCATGATGTATCTCCCACTGACGCATGAGTTCATGAAACTCACTGAGGTGCTGACCAAGGTTGTCATCTTCATGCGTTCCAAATATGGGAAAATAATCGCCCCATTCATTTGGAGAGGGGAAAATATTAGGGAAACTAGGAATAGCAAAAGAATTAAAAGGAGCAAACCTGGGAGCAAGGATTTTCTCCATATCAAACCAGTGGAGTCGCCAATCGATCCTTGAATCATGGAGTCGCCAGGTGAAAGATGCGCAGCTTCGAATGTGTCTAGTCCTTGTTCACCATCAAATGCCAGATCCTAGCGTTGTTGTTACCCTAGGAAGCTTCTTAGGCTGAGAAAGCAGCTGCTTAAACCTTCTCGAGAAAGCTCCTTAGGGTCGGCTTTCAGGTGTGCTAACAGTAGCCACAACTGAAACAGTGATGTGGAAACCTTGGAGTCACCACAGTGGAGTCGCCAGGTGCACAGTAGCGATCTTGAAGGGCTCTGATGTCTGATGCACCGTCAGAATCAGAGGCTCAATGTCGTTCTGCCTAGGGAAAATCTTCAACTTCGTCCCCGGCAACAGCGCCAGAAATGTTAGCGTCGGAAGTCACTCCTGGATTGCAGTAGGGGCAGAGCCCGACGCCCATCAATTTATGTCATGATTTGCTTAATGGGGTGATCAAATGGAGGTTAACTCAAACGATATGGTATTAACTCTGAAACTAGGCCAGGCATGCATGGGCAAGTGAGGTCTTAGGTAACTTCAGACAGTGAGTTGTAGTAAGGGTGAGTAGGGGGAAGACTTGTATCAGAGATATGCAAGGGTCTGTTGTAAACATTAGGTTCCTAACAGACTGTGGAAGAAGACATCTAAACGCAAAATCTTCTTACGTTCAAACATAGAAAAAACAGAGAAAGCGATAATGCCACAATAAATCCTTTATCACAACATAATTGCCATAATTTGTGCGAATCAGTCGATCACGAAATCTCTTAGTATAAGATGAAAACTTAGACGGGAAAAGAAGGATTGTCTGAGATTAAACAAGAAATCTTACATACAGATGCATAACCAGAGCTAGGATATCTGTTAAAACTTTTACAATCGGGAGCTTTGCTCTACCATTGATACTTTACAAAATACAAAGACTGAGTTTATATACTTAGAGAAATTCTCCCGACAGAGGCGTACCCAGTCACCCAAGGCTTGGTGTCCCTTCGGTCAAAATGGTACTGATATCCTTCTTCAAACACCACTTTAACTGCGTATGGCTCCTGCAAGGAGAGTAGTTGAGCCATTAAGAGCCAAGTTAGCATGTGCAGACCTCCTCTGGCTAATTGAGGACTGGGCATGGCCTCTTTGGAAAAAATGGTACACAGGACCCTCTCAAGCAGACCGCTGGCCAGGCTCTCCATATCTTGCACTTAATGCATGAAGAGAGGTTTCAACCACTCTTTCTTACCTTCATTCATTCCCAGAAGGTATCAAGATCTAGATTACATCGAACCGGCATATGGAGAACACAATGCCCCCTTCCGAAACTCGACTCGGCGCTTTTGGCCTCCCCTTTGTACAGCCCTTTTTAATTTCTCAAGTGACCACAGGCCATGACCCTACGTCTATCTTCCAGAGTGCTTTCAGCATTTTGGGGTTCGTGGATAGGAAGGAGGAAGTCTTCTTTCTTCGAAATCGCGATGGGCGAAAAGGCGGAGAACCTAATCGCACACCACATGTTCATCCAGGATGAACGGCTAAGATCACTCTTGGTGCTTTGGGGCCCGTCTCATCGAATGATAAACATTAGCACCCCTCTTTTAGGCCTTCTTCTCTGTGACTAGGCGCCAAAACCATGGGCCTAATTCTGGGCGTTTTCGGCGTTTCGGGATTCGAGGTTTAGGGGGTGCAAAGATGAGGTACGCTTACCCCTTGAATTCTCGAATGCCGACGTGACATGAATGTGCACCATGCGCCCTTTAGATGAACGACCCAGGTAGTATTCGCTATTATAAAAGGGGATTTTCCCCCATTTACAGGCTCACTTGATGTGACCTGGTGCTAGGACCATGGGCTTGGCTCCAAAGGTGCTTTCGGTGTTTCGTCGATCGGCGATTTCAGCTGTAAAGAATGGGAGGCTCCTTAACTCCCGAAACATCGATCCCTGATACGTCGACTAACTGCCACCTGTCTCAACTGGGTCGGATAACCCAGATTTTCCTTGAACTATTGGCGCTATCCTTCATGCTAAATCCTGGGCAACTTGGCAGCCCCGAAATCCCGATGCACGTCGATCAGTTTTGTAGGTGGATCTCGGCTGTTGACATCAAAACTTCGCCCGCTCGCTTGACTTGTGATCGAAAAAGATATTCTCCCGCATTGCACTGGGGCGCTTCTCGTGTAACCTGCAGACCTGGGTATTTTTTTATCCCAAGACAAATAATGTCGCTAATACTTTCAAATGTTGATAATTTTTTATATTTTTCAGGAAGAACTAATTCGAGAATACTATGTTCTGCATGCAAACCACATGCATGCAAATCGCATGTATTTCAACTTTCTATCCATGTGTCTATACTAGGTCTCACTTACTCCCATCCCAACCTGGCAGGGACTACGCTGCCATGCAACACTTGTTAAAGTTAATTTTCATGAATATATTGATACCTTTCTTGAATCCCAAGTTTCCTAAAAGACTCTCCGTTATCCGTGTTTGGTACATTGGAATTGTGCAAACTATATGTACAATTAGTTCAATTTCTATTATGTTTCAAAAACGTAGGAAATCTACCCCAACTTTATCTCCGTACACAACTTAACCATCCTTGTATTTTCCTAATATACAATTATTATTATTAATATCAAGTAATAACTCTAGTTTACTTGATTACAATTATTTGTTGTAAGTGATTACAGATCAAGTACACAATGGAATTTCACAAATATGATTAACTATAGTTGAATATAATAGAATATGATAAACTACTAACCGACTAATATGTAACCCATTAATCCATGAATTATTTAGAACTTTCTAATGAGCTTTACTACTCATTACACTTATTTTTAATAATTTAATGGTCACCAATAAATACTTGGTCAAATTTATGATTTAATTGTCACCAATAAATATTTGATAAAATGATAGTCAAACTGTATTACCAATAAACACTTGGTAAGATGCGAGTGAAAATATTAACTAAATGTTTATTTTAATTTCACTTTTTTTTTTTTTTAAACAGAAAATTTCTCGTTATATTTATATTATATAACTATGCTCAAGACCGAAATTACAACAGTAGTCAGCATAGAAAAGAAGATATGAAAAGCAAATCCAACTCACAGGATCCATCAATGGAGACATGTAAGCCCCAGATTCAGAAGCATCATCCACAAAAAAAACTCCCCAGGAAAAAAAACTAACAGAGGTCATCAGACTATGAAAACAAAAAGAATCAAGAGCTACCAAAAAGTGGAGATAGCTTTCTGTTAAGCCCTAATATTGGCTCATTACCCCTTGATTGGGGAATATTATATTAGTAACATTATTTTATTTATGTCGGCTTTAGGCCATTAGTTGTAATTATATCTCCTAGTTTCCTATATATAGCAAGGACACATTTTCATTTTGAATCATCTTGGACTTGAACATTTAAGTGGGGTAAAAGGAGGTTACCCCCTCGAAGGTGCTTATTATCTGAAATTATCTCTTTTTCAAGGCGTTGAGTACTTTTTCTGAGCATTTTCTATGATATATCGATATTTGGTTCTTAACATATGGTATCAGAGCTCAAGGTCTTGGGGTTTCGCTGCTACATCTGAGACACCTTGGAATTTTTGCTATAACTTTTTTTCTACAATGTTTCAGAAGGAACGGATATTTAGTAGATGGATCAAGGTACGTTGGGTTCAAATTCAGCTCCTGAGGCCTTATGCTTTCGAAGATACATCATGTACAAGATAGGGTTATGGAATCATCCTGAACTGAGTCATTGCGGAATTTTCGCTATAAAAACTTTTCTGTAACATTTCAGACCCTGAGCTCCAGAGGCTATTTACAGAAATTAGTAAGGTATATTTTTTAAAAGGTTTAGCTTCTGGGTCATCTTAAATTTGTAGATACACCCTATGTAAGATAGGGTATCTGACTAGTCCTATTGACTAGTCTCATGAAGATGTTCCAGGTAAAACAATCATAACTTCTTTCTAGAGTATCCAAATTGTGTGGGATTGGTTGCATTGGCTCATGGACAATCTGTAGTACTTCTGGTGCGAGTTTCAGAATTTTATATCAATTATTTTGTGCTGGGCACACTATACAAGTGAGATATCCTTGAAAGGCCAAAAATCAGCAAGTTGTGGGGTAGTTACTGTAAATTCCACTTGGCACATCCAATTTTGATCAGACCTGTGGCATTGCAGAGAAGAAATATCAGATAAATACATAAAAAAAAGTTTCATGCCCAGAAGGGCCGAAACTTGGGAGATACAACAGAAGAAATATTGTCTAGCAGAACCACCTCAAAATCAAGGTTCAAAAGTGATACTTGGCCAACATGCCACCCA
>JZKD02S0069419.1:225093-248852 GCA_000966675.3 Picea glauca
GCATGTTAAGCCCTAATATTGGCTCATTACCCCTTAATTGGGGCATATTATATTAGTAATGTTATTTTATTTATGTCGGCTTTAGGCTATTAGTTGTAATTATACCTCCTAGTCTACTATATATACCAATGAGACATTTTCATTTTGAAACATCTTGGACTTGAATATTTAAGTGGGGTAAAAGGAGGTTGCCCCCTCAAAGAGGCTTATTATCTGAAATTATCTCTTTTTCAAGGCATTGAGTACTTTTTCTGAGGATTTTCTATTCTATATTGATATTTGTTTCTTAACACTTTCCCCAAAAGACAACTAATAGAGATTTAAGAATAATGTAGGACCCTCATTTCCATCCTCCCATAGGTTGTAAGCTATCTTTCCTTTTTGCATTCGAAGGGCCTGCTTTGATAGTCGATCTTCCCCTTTACTACTGTCTCTGTAGATATGAGAAAAGGAGATTGGGATGAAAAGTTTTTTGAGTCTTTGATCCTTTCCTTCCAACAGTCTAGAGTAACAACCTACATATTTCCTTTCCTGTTTAGCCAGTCTATGACTATTCTTGAGTCACCAAAAACTTGTAATTTAGTGATGTTTAGCCGAGAAGCCAAAGTTAAAGTAGCCCAAACATCCAAAAGTTTTTCCCTAGTATTTGAACATGGTCCACAATTTAAGGTCCATTTGTATGTTGAATGTTCATTAATCTTTAACATCCCTCCAACACCACTTTGAAAACCATTTATTTGAGTGGCTCCATTAAACCACCCAGTTGTCATATTGTCTTTTGGTGTGGGTTTTGTGGATCTGTAGTGTTGAACTTTCTCCTTTCTATTGAAAATACCAACACTGCTAAGAGTTCTACAACCACTGACTGAATTAAAGGATTCCTAGAATCAAAGATGACCTTGTTGTGTTCTAACCAGACGTACCGGCTCATAAAGGTGAACAGAGAGGGATACACGTAATTCTGTTTATTCCAGTTTTCAAAGAAATCGATCACTGAAATTCCTTCCCAGGTAGTTGATAGTTTTAATGCTCTTTTGACCCTATCCCAGACTTCAATAGTAAAAGAGAAATTAACAAGTAAGTGTTTTACAGACTCTCAATTTCTTTTGCACAAATGGCGGCAACTGGGCCCAGTCCAACCTTTGCGTTGGAGATTATCCCAAGTGAGTATTTTATTTTCCACTGTAACCCAGACAAAGAGTTTTATTTTGAGGGCACAATCCCATGTCCACAATTTCTTCCTCCAACCTCCAATAATATTTTTCCGCATTTGTGAGTCTAGGGTAGAGTATACATTTTTAACTGTGAGGAGGCTCGAATTGTCTCCTCCAGTCCATTTCAACTCATCTAGTATGTCGATAAGTTGTACACCAGAGCCAATCAAGGATCTTCTAAAAGAGTCCAATTCTTTAGCTTGATCTCCAACAAGACTGATCTCATCACTTTCTAACCAGGAGGAGCGGCTTATTCCTGGTCGTAAAACTTTGTTGGCCTGGTAATGATAGTGAATATTTCTTTGCTTTAGGGAGGCTACCATATCTTGTGAAAAAATATAGGTTTTACCAAAGCCCAAGATCAAGTCCTTGCTTAATAATATCGAGTGACTAGAACCAGGACTCCAACATAACCAATGTAAGATAAGATGAAGAGACTTAAGAATATTTCTCCAAGTCTGAGATGTGAGGGTTGTCAAATTAGTGGTCGATCTTAGCCAGGTAGTCACCGAGTTGTAGGGGAGATAGTTATCCTTAATAACCGGATGCCAAATGCCATCCTTCATGAAGACTCTCCAGAGAGTATTTTTTGACAACACCCTGTAGAAAAAATGGATGTTCCTCAAGCCCCAACCTCCACAATGTTTGGGTCTTGTGATAGTCTCCAAGCTGCAAAGGTGAAAATGTTGTTTTTCCTTACTACCCAACCAAAGGAAAGAGAAGAATGATTGTCTGATCCGGTTGAGAACCGATGCTGGGATACTTGCCAATGCCATCCAATAAACATGTTGGTTCTCAAGGACAACTTTTATGAGAACATAACATCCACCTAGGGAAAGCCAACGATTACATCAAAGATTTATCCTTTTTTCAAATTTTGAAATAAGCCAGCCTTGTAATTATTAGATTTTAGGAAGTAGCCAAGGTATCTAAACCCTTCTGAAATTTCAACAAAGTTATAAGGGTAGATATCCTTGAAGGAGTCTAAAACCTCATGTTGCACCCCATAATAGTGAAAAGTAGATTTTTGAAGATTTATCATTCGTTGCTCTGCAAAATACACATAGTATTTTTTCAATCACCTTCCACTCTTCTATCAAATCCTTAGACATTATGAGGAGATCATCCACGAAAAGGTGGAGAATCTTAATTAATCTAGACACCTTTCCTTTCAACTTGGCCTTTCTTTAGTCATAAGCCGAGTCCTTCCATCACTAGAATGAACAAAAGAGGCAAAAGCGGACAACCTTGTCTTAGGCCTCTGCCTCTTTGGAAGAAAGGAGTGGACTCCCCATTTATCAAAATTGCATAAGAAGTTGTGTTCACACAACTCAAAATCCAGTTGGTAGTTGGGAGCCCTAAACCCATTTGTAAAAGTGTGAATATTAAGAAATCTCAGTTTATGCAATCATAAGCCTTGTTTAAATCTAACTTCAATATCATAGATTTTAACTTTTTTATCTTTATACCATGTAAACACCCTTGAGCAGTACCAAATTGCATCTAGATAGAGTACCAATTGCATATGGAATCTGTCTTCCTTTTAGGAAACCCGCTTATCAGATAAAGACCAAGAGAGAATATGTCTACTCCTAATGGCAATGAGTTTAGCAATAATTTTGTAACACCGATTGCACAGAGCCATCAATCTAAAGTCACCAAAAGAAGTGGGTTTATTGATTTTCGGAGTTAACGCTAGGAAAGTCTAATTGAAAACATTTCAAGACTGAATCATATTCTTGGGAAACATGCGTGATGGCGGAAAAGTCAACAAATAGTTGGCATCCTCACTGCAAACCCTAGAATTCGAGCCTTTGCACCGGACGAGAATCTTGGGTCTCCTCCCATAAGTCACCAGCTTCTCAGTATTTTCTCCAAAGAAAAGAAGCACTGACCTGACTGCCTGCCAATTTGAAGAATTGTCTGCATTGCTAATTAATTTATACTAATTGCTAATTAGTTTTTTGCTTGCCAGACCAGTTCCAGCTAGAGTCGTCGCAGATTGAGGGTGGTTTGGGAGATTAAATTTGTATGGCTGATGAAACAGATCCAAGGTGTCGTTCTACGCACAGAGAATGGGAAAAAGAAGCCGCGTACTATTATTGCACTATTATTGCCTTTCCTCTTTTGCTGGTTGTGTTTGCAGCCACAATAAGCCACTTTATTGTCTGCATGCATGATTGTAGGCGGAGGCTCCATCAGCGGATAGACGAGTAGAGGAAATAATAGTGCAATAATAGCACGCGGCCTCGTTTCCCATTGCCTGCGCTTAGAACGACACCTTGGATCAGTTTCACCAGCCATTCGAATTTCACCACACCACAAGCTCAATATGCAACGACCCTCGCTGGATCTGGTCCTACAAGAAAAAACCTAATAGCAATCTCCGTAGAACCTTATTAGCAATACAGATTAATCTTCAAATGGCAGTCAGATCACAACTTCTTGGCTATGGAGAAAATGCAGAGACGCCGATGACTTATATAGGATCAGATCGAGGATTCTAGTCCGATGCAAAGGCTCGACTTCTAGGGTTTGCAGTGAGCGTGCCAACTATTGGTTGACTTTTCCATAATTATTTATGTTTCCCAAGAATATGGTTCACAGCCCTGTCTTTTTAATGGCAGACGTCATTGACAGGGTGGATTTTTTTAGGACTTTTAAATTCACTTATAGAATAAGTGAGGGAATATCAAATTAGTAAATGTGGTGACATTGTTAAATGTTTAGTTGAATAAATCCGACAGAGAGGGTGAAAGAAGGGTTATTTTCATAGTTTTTATTTATAAAGGCTAAATTGATAAATACTTATTTGAATAAAGTTGTTATCTTTTCAAATTCACAAATTTACTTATATGGTTGGATGGATTGATTGAATGAATAAATAAATAAATCTGAGAGAGGGTGACAGAGAAGGGTTATTCCCATAGTTTTTACTTATAATGGTTAAATAGATAAATATTTATTTGAATAAAGTTGTTATCTTCTCAAATCCACAAATTTATTTATAAGGATGGATGGATGGATTGATTGAATGAATAAATAAATCTGATAGAAAGGGTGAAAGAAAGGGTTATTCCCATAGCCTTTACTTATAAAGATTAAATAGATAAATATTTATTTGAATAAAGTTGTTCTCTTCTCCAATCAACAAATTTACTTACAAGGATGGATGAATGGATTGATTGATTGATTGAATGAATGAATAAATAAATCAGATAGAGAGGGTGAAAGAAGGGTTATTCCCATAGTTTTTACTTATAAAGGTTAAATCGATAAATATTTATTTGAATAAAGTTGTTATCTTCTCAAATCCACAAATTTACTTATAAAGATGGATGGATGGATGAAAGAAAGAAAGAAAGAAAGATAGATAGATATTATTTTGTGACATTTGTAGTTTGGAAGGAGGTTGAATGACATTGACGTTGGTGATTAGTTCTAATATGCTTTGTCAATGAAAGAGGAGGGAATGGATTTTAGATGATTTATTGGAAAATCAATAAATCTGGTTCAGTTTGTTGATCATCCCATCTAGATCTATGTCAGTTCCATTGTGTTCACACCATATGGGATTGAACTCGTTAGAGGAAGAGACAATGGAAATACTCAAAGAGATTGCGAAAGTATTTTCTAGTGACTATAAATGGGATGATGCATCATCAAGTGATGGGATAACATGACAAGTTGTAAAAGGTCCCAAGGGTTATCGAGGTTGGGGTTTCACGTGAGAAGTACATGCTGATAGATCTATTAGATCCTGGGTCTTTTGTTCATTACACAAGTTCAGACAGGGGGTTATCATCAACATATGGTGAATAAAGCCAAGCACTAATTTATTGTACCATTATTCCTCCGAACTTGACATTCCGATATTTAGAGATTATTTTCCTTGGTAAGGATGGTAGCCATGGGCGAGTTATAGGCTCGAGTTTCATTCGAGAAATCCTTGATTATGAATTAATGAGCGATTCATCCAAATCTAAAACAAGTGGATTATGGTTACAAAATTTGGAGGCTATGAAGAAGGAAAAACATCATAAACGTATAAAGAAGCAAGAATCTGTTAAAATAAAGTTAAATGAAATCTTGGAACTAGTGACCTTATCTCTTGTTGGTCGCTTCCCAAGAAGAATAATGGGAAATGATATCTTAAAAGAATGGATGAAGGAAAATTTCGAACCAGCCATAGGTTTCTCCCCTCGAAGTTTAATTCTAGTAAAAGGATGGATGCTTTGGAATTTTAGGTTGGTGGATGATGCTGAAAAAATCCTCCAAAAATAGTGGAAATGGAGAACACAACCCATGTTGCTTAAAAATGGAATTTGTACTTTAATGTTGAGACAACCTAGTTGGAGCTTTACCCAGACTCTCGGTAAGTATTCGAGGGATCCCACTTGTTCTATTGTCAGATGAAGTTTTCATGGAATTTAGGAATTCCCTAGGCTCATTTTATGAGGTAGATAAGTCATGTCATGACTATGGGTATATGAGCTCAAATTCTTGTTGGAATGGAATTGAAAGAGGGTTTGGTAGATACTATAGTAATTAGAAGGGGATCCGAGAGAATTTACGATACCATAGAATATGAAGGCATTCCATTCAAATGCGGTCGATGTCATATTTATACAAAATATGGTGACCACATACACATTTCCAAATCATTGGAAGTTATGGGTACAAAAGAAGCAATAGAGCGATGTGGATGAAAATTTGAAAGGTGGAATAGTTCCCTAGGGTTGTGGAAAATATTGTGGACAATGGGGTTCCAAATTGTCAATAGGGACCACCCTCATCTGTAGCTCAACATCACAAAGACACATACCTAC
Source organism: Picea glauca (assembly GCA_000966675.3). NCBI lineage: Eukaryota > Viridiplantae > Streptophyta > Pinopsida > Pinales > Pinaceae > Picea > Picea glauca. Next base: position 231,137 of record JZKD02S0069419.1, read on the forward strand.
TTAGGACCTAGAATTTGGAAGCTTCTAATGACAAAATGGAGAGCATGGAGTCACCATGTAAGTCTAAAAAAATTTCATCCCCTGCTAAAAGGAAATTTTCCAATCATTTGATTTTCAAGTCCTAGGGAATAGATGTAGAGAGAAAGGAAGAATAAAATTTGAGTAATTTTCCTCCCAATATCTATAGGGTAAGAAGTAGTGAGTCTCCTTCTCTTATCCCAATAATCAGGCTAGGAGAGACATGTGTAGATGATAACTGCTTATCTAGGAAAATTGTAAATCTAAGTATGAAACAAGGAAATATGGAAGTTGATAGTGAAACAAATTCTCTAAGTGTTCCAAAATACAATCTTAGACTAAGAAGAAAAGGATCTAGAGGTTTTCCAAGGAGGGTGGAGTGGGGTTTTGGGTTTTTATATAAAAAGTATAAAAATGATCCACATAGAGGAAGAAAATCATATATGTCTCTAGCCAAAAAACGAGCAATTTCATAAATAAAAAGTGGCAAAAAATTATTTGTAATCAGGGCTATTCGAGAAAATGCCTAAAGATGTTTTAAATGATTTTTTTTACCCTAAATTGTTGAGGGCTAGCCAATTCCTCAAAAAATTGTCCTTAAAATATTGGTAGAGCCAAAATATCCATTTGGCATTTTTCTACAAAAAATTATGACTGATGGGGAGAAAGTAATTTATGAACTTTGCAAAATTCTAGGGAGTTGGGACTTTAGTTATATTAATGTTAAAGGGAGATTAGGGGGAACATTATTGGGTGGAAAAAAATGATCTTTTCCCCTTACTAATTCATGGTATTTCTCAATAGGTCATGAGACATCATTATTTTCTCTGGACCTTGGAAAATAAATAACTCTTGTGAATATTTATGGGGTGGAATACTTGGATAATTTATTCAAAATTAAATGGATTCAAAATGGCTTGGCTATGGTAAGAGGATTTAAATTTCACTCATAGATTTAGAATTTTTGGGCCAGTTGCACAAGAGGGATGCCTATTGGGATACTTTATTAAAGAAATTGGAGGAAGTGGGCTTGTTGGATATTGAACATGCAAAATTATCTCCAACTTAGAGAAACAAGAGAATAAGAAAGTATCACATTGTAAAATGTTTAGATCAATTTTTTATTTCAAAAAAATTCCTTGAAGAAGTCATCAGAGTTCACCAATGGGTTTCCCCCAGGGAGACATTCACCATTGCTATGTGTTATTGGAAGTATCCCTATCCCAAGGGAAACCATCCAATCCTTTTAACTTGAATCGAGCATGTTTAAAGGAGGAGGATTTTGTCAATAGGATTAAAGAGGTTTGGAAACCCTTTAATGGATCCTTAAGAGAATCTACTCCCATACATTCATTCCACGAAATTTTGAAAAGAGCATAAAAGGTAGAAATGGAATGGGTAGAAGTAAAAAAACACAAATATTAAAGAAATATCAAGGAAGTGGAGGAAGCATTAGCATTTCATTATAGTAATGAGGGTTTTGGATATATTACTGAGCAAAGAAAGAATAAATAAAACTAATTTAGTAAAAAAGAAATATATCATTTTGGAAAAAGAGAAAGAGTGGACACTCAAAAGCAATGAACTATTGCTTCATGTGATGAGAAGACTAGATTTTTTTCATGTATATGCCAACAAATAACATTTTATTGACTAATGACTAACATCTTCCATCTTCTTGTCATATTTTTACTTATTTCATGATTACTGTTGCATTATCTTTAACCACCTTAAAAATCATTATATAAGTATTATTTCTTATATATTTATAGGCTCTTGCTTCATCTTACTAATATTTCTCTTGAAAATCTCTTCTTGTCTAATTTCCATGACACACTCATGTATTAACTCTTATACCATGTCAATCAAAATATTCTTCATTATGTTCTCAATACTACATATTAACTCTTTCGTTGACATTTTCTTAAATACCACTGTAAAGTTAACTCTTATACCATGTCGATCGAAATATTCTTCATTATGTTCTCAATACTACATATTAACTCTTTCGTTGGCATTTTCTTAAATACCACTGCAAAGTTAATTCTTATACCATGTCAATCGAAATATTCTTCATTATGTTCTCAATACTATATATTAACTCTTTCGTTGGCATTTTCTTAGGTACCACTGCTAATTTAAACCCATAATCAAGACTTGTTACGAGGAAACATTAAATTCTATTTTGTAAAGCTTTGGTACACTGAATTTATCGTCTCCTCACGTCCAACTTGAATATCCTTTATCTTTCCAAACCTTTTATTGTGTTTCTGGCATATCCCTTAATACCTTACCCATACATAAAGTAGAATCTACAACTTTAATTTTCTCCCAAATTTCATGTCACATAGTACTAGAAATATTCATATGTTTATGATATCAATCCTCGGATAATCTTCTTATGGATTTCCAAGAATTGATTTCTTATCTAACTATAGATAAGATAACATTTTTGAAGACTATGTTTCTTTTTACCTAACTAGAGATAATATGACATTTTTGAAGACTATGTTTCTTTTAGTATGGATGCAATGATTATCTTATCCATGTTCAAAATTATCTTGTCATTATGTCATATTTTAAGGAATTAAGATCTATCATGCTATGTGTAACATCTCCTTTTACCATTTTTTTTTTAAATAATGCATAATAACATATATTATTTAGCTATACTTAGTAATTCCATTGCGAAAACTTGAAATAATTATCTTCGCTTGCAGTCATTTGACATTTTGATCCCATACCATGATTGAACAACTCTAATATCAAACCAATTAATATCAAACCAATTGTCAACATCATCTCACTCTTCTCTCTTCTCTCAATAACAAGTATTGTAATTTACGTGGTTAGCTTCTCCTAAATGATTTTATGCACATAGTCTCTCTTTATTGTTCATCCTTACCCATGCCTACATGGTAGGCATTTCCTGTTTTTTTTGAAATATTAAAGACCACTTGCATTATAGGCAAATTTATATTTTACTTCTACTAATTTTTATACGAGGTCAAATATTTATTCATGAAGTTTATAAATTTTATTGTTAATTATTGTGCCATTACTATAGAAATATTTTATATCCCTAAGGAATATAATTCAATACCCCTTCCATAAGTATCAATGCATAAGTCATATAATTCAATACTCCTTGCATAAGTATCAATGCATAAGTCATTTAAGAATACAATTCAATACTCCTTCCATAAGTATCAATGCATAAGTCATTTAATCGAGCTAGTGTTCTAATACCACATTGATAAGTTTATCTATATAGGTAGATCACGTGAATGCCATGGTTTATGGCTTGTCACTTGTAAGCCATTCCCCCATCGTACTAGAATATTTACGATTTCCAAGATATATTTACACCAACAATTGTTGCTGTGTGGGATTAATTATCCATCATGTCGAGGTTATGATATTGGATACAATGTACACTTGTTATGTTGAAAAGCGTACACTTATTGACAATGGACAGATTTAATAGGGGTTTAGTGCTTAATAAGTTTTCTATAGACAGGGTTAAATATGGCTGGAATATTCTTAGTAGTCACCCAAAATAAATGGCTGTGATTTTAATCATTAACTTCCTAGCTATTATAAAGATATCAGTTTATGTGTTTACTTTTTTACATTTACCTAATCATATTTAAAAATTACTTTGATAGCTAACTGATTACCACATAAGTGATTAACCAACAACTATTTTACTGCTGTGCTAGTTTAGTTTCTAACCAAAAAAAACTCGCAATTAAATGCTTCGTAGTCCACTAAAGCAGAATTAACATGAACCATGACTTGGCGCCATTTATGAGTACTGGATGTTCTTACGCTTATCCAAAAGAAAAAAAACTCTCTTGACTTTTTTTAACAAATTTGTTTCTGAAAATAAATCTTTACATGAAGAAATGCAACACATAAAGAAAAGTCTGATATCTTTCAACTGTGCGTAAAGTGAATTCTCTATATTCTTCTAGGTAATATTTCTATTTACAATAATATTTTTATATTTCTATATATAATAATATTTTTACATGAATAGAAATCTGCATACTATAATATGAATTATTCTTTTTGCTTTTTAATATAAATGATAATTTCTTTCAGAGTAGATAGCATTCTAGTGACATATAGATATTTTCTTGGGGTTATTAATTTTAATAACAAAAAAAAGATAAACATATATATTCACATATACTCTTTATTATAAAAAAATTATCATTTTTTAATAGAACAAATAAGAATAAAGTAAGTAAACATATGTGAGTATGCTTCAAAATTCAAGGAACACACTATGTAGAAAATCCAGTTCCTCCCAACTATAGACATAGATAGTCAAGATTACTTATTCTTGTCACACATGAGCCTAAATATAATTTTACATAAGTCTTTTCCAATACTTCATAACATAAACTATAAAAAATTAAATTGTTTAAATGTTTCTAAACTGAGGGATATTACATCCTCTCCCCATTGAATTGAACAACGTCCTTGGTGTTCCAATCTGAGCATATCAACTCTAGAACATAAATGAATATTTCTTCCTCATGGATACTTTTATTTCCCAAGTAGTCTCCTCAAGACTAAAGTTTCTTCGCTGCACTTTAACCTGAGCAATGGCTCAGTTCCGCAACATAAATTCCTTTCTGTCGAGAATACTTAGTGGTTCCACGTGAAACTTGTCTTCAGACTCCACTTGAATCATATTCCAATTTACAACATGAGACATATCACATACACACTTCTTTAATAATGAAACATGAAATACATTGTGAAATTTTAAATTCGCTGGAAGTGCAAATTGATAGGCCACTAGACCCACTCTGGAAAAAACTTGAAATGGCTCGCAATACCATGGTTCCAACTTGGTATTTTTTCTCAATTTTAATGTACTTTTATTGGGTTTAAATTTAAGATAAACATGATCCCCTATATTAAATTATTCATGTGTTCTTTTCAAGTCTGCAAAACTCTTTTGTATGTCATGTGCACTTTTCAAATTTTCTTTTTCTTTTTGAACAATTGTTTCCATTTATTTTAGCATATATGGACCGAAAATAATCCTGAGAATTGGGTTGTCCCAACTAATAGGAATTCAACACTTCTACCATACATCACCTCAAAGAGACTCATGTTTAAGGAAGTCCCATAACCATTATTGTTGGACGATTGGTTTTCATTGATGTAAACCCTTGGACAAGTATGGAATCCCTAGAGATGTGTTTGACATTGATGGTGAGTTAGTTGTTAACAAGAGTGGATTTGATGGGTGCATTTGATGATGTTTACACGAAGCCCGAAAGGTGTGGTTCTGGAACCAAAATTTGATCAAGGAATAATTACATTAAGGAAAATGTAATTGTAGGTAACATACTCATAGATTGATAGTCCTTGTCATGTCATTTATGATGATAGGTGGTACACCATGTGGTTCCTCATGGTTGAGGAGTTATGACATTGTGAGGATAGAAGCCACAAAGAATGGTTAAGAATCCCCTAGTTGGTTACAAGTCAATTAATGAAAGGTTAAAGTGGTTGCAACAATAAATTTCAAGAATCCCTAAGATTAAAGAGAGAGGTTACTAAGAAAAAGTATAAATACACCTCAAGAATTCTCTCATAAGCACATTTACACACACATTATATGGAATATATTCTATGTGAGTAATTTATTCTTATCTAAGGTAACCAAGGATATCTGAGGAGAATTTCAGAGAGAGGATGGAGTAAATAAGAGAGAAATTCCAAAGGAGGATGAAGTCTTGTGAGGATGTGTTCTAAGGTATGTTATTTTTCGATCATCTTACCATTTTTTCTATAACTTGTTTTCTAGAATGATTCAGACAACAAAACTTGGAGGATATTGAGAAGACATATCAAGGTACTTGCGATAGAAATTTCATCTTCTAGGTCATTGTATTTTCAGAGATGCACTTTGTGGAAAATAGGGTTTTGGGATAGTCCTGAAAATAATCTCAAACAAGTGTTCTAGGTAAAACAATCATAAATTCTTAATAAATGATCCAAATTTAGTGATACAAAATTAATTGAATAGTGTATAGTTCGTAGTATGTTGTGCGATATTTTCATATCCAGACATAAAATATTTCCCGTGTGGAATTCTCTACACATTCTCTCTCTCGAATAAGACAAACTTCAGAAAGGTATGTCATTTTTGATATAACTCATTTTCTTGGATGTTACAAGCAGTGAAACTTGGAGGCATTTCATAAAAGATATTGAATAATATTGGGTAAGAGTTTCAGACCTTTATTCAATACAGATACAAAGTTATGGTTGTTGAAAGATAGGTTTTGTGAATAATCCAAAAACTAGTCCCGTGAGACTAAGGTAAAGTTTGATAAATATTCTATTCTATTGTTGCTAAAGTTGAGGAAGGTCTATAGGTCTATGTTCACATAAAACAGGCTATTACAAAGTTACAGGTATGTTTATATGTATTTTTTTAGGGTTACATGTTGATGATGTTATGGTGCATGCTTGAGATAATTCTTTGGTATATTGTTGAGGCATTGGCGCATATTAGGTGCATGGTTGAGGCATATAATTGGTATATGATATTGGTTGTTTGGTACTTTTTTCAGGCACTTCATTGACAATATACTATGGTACATGGTATATGGCATGATTGAGACATATCATGAATGGTATGGTATATGGTTGAGGCACATGGTTTGAGGAGCATCTTGGATATTGGACACATTGTTTGAGACACATTTTTTGTATATGTATAAGGCATTCGTTGGTGACATTGATGCATGGTGAGATACATCGTTGATGTATGTTATGGTGTTGGCACATGCTATGGTAAAGGTTTTGATTGTTGCATGATTTGGTACAGGTTTGATACATGGTATGGGATAGGTCTTGATACATCATTGATGCATGATTTGGTACATGTTTGGTACATAATATGGCATAGGTTTGGAACATGGTTGAGACACATATCTTGTGATGGTATGTTGGTGATATTGGTACATTCTTGGTAGAGGCATGTGTTGGTGATGTTTGAGCATCCGATTGAGAGGTGTTCTTGGTGATCATGGATATGGATCCATTTAAGTGATAATGACAGGTTGGATACAGTGATAGGTTGGATAGGTTGGTCAGTGATAGGTTGACAGTGACAAGTTGACATGATAGTGTTGGTTTCAAGTTTATTACAGGTTGATTGATATATCAAAGGCAGTGATTGATATATTTCAAGGCGGAAGGATGGGGAAAGGAAAAGGGGTTGTATCCCCCTTCCTATTGGTGCCAGATAATTCAAGGAATTGGGGCTTCCATCGGGTTGGAGCCTATAAATGAGGGGGTCATATCCTCATTTTGGTTAGAGATGGAGAACTTAGAGAGTTGTATACTCCTTCAGGTTCAATCCTGTAAACTAAGGGGTTGGAGCCTCCTTCCAGTTGTACCTAGTAAATTAAGGAGTCTTAGCTTCCTTCAGGTTATATCCTGTAAATAGGGGGTTGGAGCCTCCTTCCAGTTGGTGCTAGAGAATTTGGAAGTTGGTGCTTCCTATGAATTAATTCTTGATATATATCAGTAAGCATTCTGTGGTTTTCTCCCATTTGGGTTTCCATGTAAATTATGGTGTACTGTGTATTTGATGTGATGTTGTTACTGCTTATGGTTATATGCTCATAATATATTTAATTCAATCATAAATGATATGTTGTTGATAAATTTGAATTTTATATATTGTGGATAAAAGTGGTAAAAGTGCTAATACTAATTCAGCCCCCTCTTATTATTCCAACAATTGGTACCAGAGATGGTTACTTTAGGAAACAATTTAACCATTGGAAGGTAGATCATGGAGAGAAATAGTATGTATAGAAATGAAATACGCTAGTTTAATGGTCAAAATTATGAAATGTGGAGGATAGGGATGAAAGTATTCTTATAGGCACATGGGTATGATGGTTGGAAATCAATTGTAACAAGGTAAATTGCTACAAAGAAACATTCGAAGAATGTAACCAAGAAATAGAAAAATAGCAATGGATTTCATCTTAGAGGGATTACGTGATTCAGTAAAAGAAAAAGTGGTAAAATGTTCATCATCCAAATAACTTTGGGAAAAGATACAAAATATGTATTCAAAGAAATCCCATCCTATCACATGGCCAGAGAATACTGATTAGAGAAAAGGAGATGTTAAAGCTGAACACGAAGAAATATTCCTATCATGTCATACAGATTTAGTAGAAGAAGATTGTGAAGAAGGCACAATAGATCTTGAAGAAGAACTGATTAGTGCTTTAGATGAACTAAAGACTAAAAGAGAAGAAAACAATTCTCTCAAGAAAGAATTGATCAAGCTAAAGGAAGGTGTTCAAAGTTCTTAAGAAGTCCAAGAAGAAGAAGCCAGAAGGATTGAAGAAGCATACAAAAATTAGTTGGAAGAAAAGTAGTGCCTAGAAGTTGAAATTGCATCACTAAGAAAGGAAGCAGAGTAGAAAGAATAACTTAAGGAAAACAAGCTTGAAGTAAAATTTAGTCAATGAGAAATAAGACTTGAATAATAAATCATCTCTTTGAAAATTCAACTTGAGGAAGCCAAGAGATTAGAACAAGTAATGATGATTCAGATAATGAAGAAATAAGAAGAAGTTGAGAAGATTGAAGAATAAGTTGTCACATTGAGATTTAAAATTGTCAAGCCCAGTAAGAACGTTGAAGAGAGAGAAACATCCACATCATCAGTAAAGAAAGTTGAAGAGAAGCAATATAGATTTCTATAAAGGAAGAATGAAGAAAATGGTAAGAGTTATGAAAAAGTAATCAAAGAAATGAATCATGGTCAACAAAAGTCAAAGAAGAATGAGTATGATCGAGATACATCTTCAAGAATAACTTACCTATTCAAGAAACAAAGAATATTCAATCATGATGATGTAATAAACATAATATAAGATCGTGATCAACCGAGGCAAGAATTAAAAAGGACAACACCACAAAGAATATCATTCACTCCCAGGTATGAAAGTTTCTTTTACGGTCATTGTTTTATTTGTACTAACTTTGGACATAAGGTTGTAGATTGCAAAGCATATGGAAGAAATGTTCGGACAAGAAATACCTATGTGTCTCCCCACAACATTGTATGTTAGAAATGCCACAATTATGGTCACATAGCTCAGAATTGTAGAAGAATGAGAGGAAAAATCAATTTCAGATACATGAAGGTTTGGAGAAGAAAGTAAATACAAGAAGAGAAGGTGAATAAAGAACAGGTCCCAAAGATCGCATGATTTGTAGTAGTGTGAAAAAGAGAAGAAGAGAAGTTGAATAAAGAACAATACCAAGATATTGTACTCTCAGGAGTTTTAGTGCAATATCATAATGAATCCATAGGAAAAAAGGAAGAAGTCGGAATACAGGAATATGATGAATCTACAGATGAAGATGAAGATTACTCTACATGAGGGTGGGTACTTTTTTGAGCCATTCAACTTGGAGACTCACATTAAATATAAATATTGAACATGGGGAGTCTATGCAACTAATCTACAAATCAAATAACTACATTTTGAGTAGTTTGAGAGTGATTTGATCGCAAAAGTGAAGAATTTCTTATATCAGTTTGTTTTGAAGCACATAACTATTAAGACATCAGTTGGAAGTTACACAGGGAGAGGTTCATGATTTTATGTATTCTTGAAGGGATATGTTTATTACAGGTTCAAGCATGAATTGCAGATCAGTGGAAATATTTGATTCATTATGAGAAATAGTAATATTTGATGATTAGTTGCAATTGTGAAGCCTTCATAATAGTATAGTGACAGATGGGTCAACATTGTGGACAGTTGTGTAGCACAGTTATTGATAGTTTGTGATATATGGACATAGATGGATTTGTTATATGCTTAGTAGGTACATAAAACATGGTTCAGAGAATGTGCATAACAATATATTTACAATTGGAATTAGTGGAACCAGTGGAGTTAGTTGACAATTGGAATCAATTGGTCAAAGAAAGGAAAGTAGTGAAAGGAACAACAAAACAAGGAAAGAGAAACTGTCAATAGAATCTCTATCGTTATAAGGAAATCATTGAACAAGTGTGGTCAAGTGAACATGACAAGAGAATGAATAAATCAAGTAATGAATGCTTTTTATATATGTCAGTGAATTTCAAGAGGAAGCACCAATGGAAAATAAGAAAGCATTGGAAGAGAGAAAATGAAACATATATACATAACCCTACATTGATCCACGTCTTGCAAAGAAGAAAAGGGAAGAGAAATAATCATAGAAAGATATCCAGAAAGGAATATCAGTAGCATGCAGACAGGGGGAGACATATCAATAAGGGGAGTTACCTTTTTGTCAAAATGAGAGAGAAAGAACAAAGGCATGGAAATGAAGAGAAATAATATATGCATGAAGGCAGGGGGAGAAACCCCAAAGGGGAAACACCATTTTCCAATGATGTCAAAGGAGGAGAGATAAGAGAAATGGCATGGATATAGGGGGAGAAATGGTCACATGGGGAGCATGAGAAAGAGTATGCATATGAGATTGAGTGTTTCCATCAGAACATTCCATTAGTGTTTCCATAAATTCCAAACAAGGAGATTGTTGGAAAGTTGGTTTCCATTGATGTCAACTCTTAGAGATTTATGTCAACCCTTGGAGAAGTACGGAAGCCCTAAAGATGAGTTTGATATTGATGGTGAGTTAGTTTTCAACAAGAGGGGATTTCATGGGTGCATTTGATGAACTATACATGAACCCCTGAAGGTGTGGTTATGGAACCCAAAGTTTATCAATGAATAAGGACATGCAGGACAATGTAATTTTAGGTAACATACTCATAGATGAATATTCCTCATCATGTCGTTTCTAGTGATAGATAGTACATCACGTGGTTCCTCATGGTTGAGGAGTTATGGTCTTGTGAAGATAAAAGCCCCGAAGAATGGTTAAGAAGAACCTAGTTGGTTACAAGTCAATTAATGAAAGGGTAAAGTGGTTGCAACAAGAAAGTTCAAGAAGACCTAATATTAAGGAGAGAGGTTACTAAGCAAAAGTATAAATACACCTCAGGAAGTGTCTCATAAGCACATTCACACACACATTCAATTGAATATATTCTATGAGAATAAGTAATTCTTATTTGAGTTAACCAAGGATTTTTGAGGTGAATTTAAGAGGGAAGATGAAGTAAGGAAGGAAAAAATTCCAAGGGAGGATGAAGTCTTGTGCCGATGTGTTCTAAAGTATGTTATTTACTTGTCATATTACCATTTTTTCTATAACTTATTTTATAGAATGATTTAGATAGTGAAACTTGGAGGATATTTAAAAGACATATCAATGTACTTGTGATAGAAATTTCAGCTTCTGAGTTGTTGCATTTTCGGAGATACACTCTGTGGAAAATAGGGTTTTTGGCTAGTCATGAAAATAGTCTTAAACAAATGTTGTGGGTAAAATAGTCATAACTTCTTCATAGAGAATCCAAATTCAGTGAGACCAAATGAATTTGATAGAGTATGGTTAGTATTATGTTGTATGTTAGTTTTAGATCTAGATATTGAATATTCTATGCATGTCATGATCTACAAGTTCTCTCTATAGAATAAGATATAATTAAGCAAGGTCTGTCATTTTTTCTATAACTCATTTTCTGGGATGTCCCAAGTAGTGAAAATTGGAGGAACTGTAGAGACAATATTTAAGAATATTGGGTACCAGTTTCAAACCTTTATTCATTACATGTACAGAGTTATGCTTGTTGAAAATTAGGGTTTGTGACTAATCCAAAATTAGGTCTGCTTGGTGAAAATTAGGGTTTGATATAATTAAGCAAGGTCTGTCATTTATTCTATAACTCATTTTCTGGAATGTCCCAAGTAGCGAAAATTGGAGGAACTGTAGAGACAATATTTAAGAATATTGGGTACAAGTTTCAAACCTTTATTCATTACATGTATGGAGTTATGCTTGGTGAAAATTAGGGTTTGATGAAGATGTTATTCTCTTTTTGTTGAAGTTGAGGAAGGTCTAGAGTTCTACAATCACATACACTAGGTCTATTATAGAGTTACACATATGTTTATATGCATTTTTTTAGGGTTGCATGTTGATTATGTTATGGTGCATGCTTGAGGAAAGTCTTTGTTATATTGTTGAAGCATTGTCACATGCTTGAGGCACATATTAGGTACATGGTTGAGGCATATACTTGGTGTATGATCTTGGTTGTTTGGTACTTTGTTGATGAACTTCATTGATGATGTCTTATTGTACATGCTGTGTGGCATGATTGAGACATATCATGAGTGGTATGATATATGGTTGAGGCACATGGTTTGAGGAGCATCTTGGATACTGGGAACATTGTTTGAGACACATTTTTGTTATATGTATGAGGAATTCCTTGGTGGCATTTATGCATGGTGAAATACATCATTGATGCATGATATGGTGTAGGCACATGGTATGGAACATGTTTTTCTTGATGCATTATTTGGTATAGGTTTGATACATGTTATGGTATAGGTTTCTATAAATGATTGATGCATGATTTAGTACAAGTTTGGTACATGATATGGTACAAGTTTGGTACATGGTTGAGACACATATCTTGTGATAGTACATTGGTGATCTTGGTAAATCCTTGGTAGAGGTATGTGTTTGTGATGTTTGAGCATCTAGTTGAGAGGTGCTCTTGGTGATCGTGGATCTAGTTCTGTTGAAGTGATAGTGAGAGGTTGGATACAATGACAAGTTGGACAAGTTGGTCAATGACAGGTTGTCAGTGAGAGGTTGAAGTGACAAGTTTAAGTGAGAGGTTGACAATGACAGGTTGATGTGATAGTGTTGGTGATAGGTTTATTATAGGTTTATTGATATATTAGGGGCAATTATTATGGTAGTAATAGTTTGGTCTACACTTATATTTCAGGGCAACATGATGGGGCAAGGAAAGGGGGTTGTAGCCTCCTTCTGGTTGGTGCTAGAGAATTCAGAGAGTTAGAGCTTCCTTTAGGTTGGAGCCTGTAAATCAGGGGGTCATAGCCTACTTTTGGTTGGATCCAGAGAACTTAGGGAGTTGGAACTTCCTTCAGGTTGGAGCCTCTGAGCTAGGGGATTGGATCCTCCTTCTAGTTGTAGTTGGTAAATTAGGGAGTTGCAGCTTCCTTCATGTTGGATACTCCTTTCAATTGGTGCTATACAATTTGAAAGTTGGTTATTCCTATGAATGAATTATTGATATGTACAAGAAAGCATTCTATGGTTTTCTCCCATTTGGTTTTCCATGTAAATTATGGTGTACTATGTATTTGATTTGATTGTGTTACTTATTATGGTTATATGCTCATGATATATTGAATGCAATCATAAATGATATATTGCTGATAAAGTTGAATTTTATATATTGTGGATAAAAGTGGGAAAAGTGATAATATTGATTCACCCCATCCCTCTTAGTATTCCAACAACTATTATATGCAAACTCAACCAAATGAAGGTACTCTTTCCACTTTGTGAGATAGACCATTACATACATCTGCAACATATCCTCTATAATTTGGTTAGTCCTTTTAGTTCGATCGTTAGTTTTGAGGATGATATGTGGTACTAAAATTTAGTTGAGTATCCAAAAGACTAAACAAGGACTTCCATAAATTCAAAGTGAATTTCGTATCCCTATCTAAAATTATAGTCTTGGGTAAGCCATGCATCCTAAATATTTCCTTCATGAAAATTTTTGCAATGTTTATAGCTTTATGAGTTGATTTCTCTGAAATGAAGTGTGCATCTTTAGTGAGTTTATCTATTACTACCATTATAAAATCATTCTAGTTATTAGTTGTAGGCAACCTTGTAATAAAGTCCACATTTATTATTTCTCATTTCCACTCAGGAATGGGTATTCCCTGCAATAATTCAGCTAGGTGACGGTGCCCGGATTTAACTAGCTGACACTCAAGGCACCTAGAAGGATATTCAACTACGTGAGTTTTCATTCTGAGCCAGAAATATTCTTTTTCCAAGGTTGTTATATTCTTTTGGTAACTTGGGTGACTTGAATAAGGTTTCTTATGTACTTCAACCAATATTAAATTCTTCAAAAATGTGTTGTTTGGAATATAAATTATGTCTTTATACTGCACTAGACCATGCTAATTGTATCTGAACTTCGATTCTTACTCAACTAATTTATTATTCTAAAATTTTTCCTGTAATTTATTATAAATTTCATCATTTTCTGCTTTTGATTTAATTATGTCTTAAATCGGTTTGTATGTTGCTACTAAAAAATGCATTTAATTTTATGCTAAGTGCATTTAATATTTTCTTTTATTTTCCTTTAATGTGTTTTATCTCAAAATCATACTCCCTCAGGAAAGCTAAACATCTTTCCTGTCTTGCATTCAAGTTTTGTTGGTTGAAAAAGTACGTAAGGATGATATTATCTGTTTTCTACAAAAATATTCTACCCCACAAGTAGTTTCTCCACATATTTAAAGCATGTACAATAGCCATTAATTCTATATCATGTGTTGCATAATTATTTTCACGAGGTTTCATTTTTTGTGATTCATAGGAAACTACATGATCTTCTTGTAACAATACTCCTCATAATCCCTCTAATGTGGGTATGTTATCTTCAATATAGATGTTGTTGTTAATATTTGTTTTATCTTTTCAAAGCTCTCTTGACATTTTTGAGTCAATTTAAATGTGATTCCTTTCTTTTGTAAATAAGTTACTAGATAGGTGATCCGGATTTTATGAGAAGAACGAAAATGAATACAGATTATTATTATTCTTAACACAGAGACAGAAGAATAACAGGGATATGATAACATAGATACAATAAAAATGGTTTCTATTCATTAATAATATGTGTTGAAATTGTAAAATGCAGCGGAAAACAAGCTTTCTAGAATGGTGGCAACTTATCTCTAAGAAGAGATGTGACAATTGTGCTCATTCGCAAGAAGATGGTTACAATGAGCCTCTCCAAGCATTGTTTTTACAATAAACATAAATTCCAAAACCCTATACATAAAAAACCTAACCCTACCCGATATGAAGCGCCAAAATTCATGTGGGCCCTGTTGGGGTAAGCTAGTACATCAACTTCCTAGGGTAGTAACTTTTGCATATGATCTCTGTTTTAGGCGCACGATAACCTGTTGGAAAGGTCTATTCGAGAACTATACATGTTGCCATCAGAATTTGACATATTTTTAAGATTGAATGTAGTGAGCCCTAAAACTTTTGTTTAGGGCCTCAAAACGACTCTAGAAGTCAGGGACCCAAAAACTAAGAAAAACCTGCCAAACTGGAAAACTGCCAAAATGAGCTAGTTGGAATAGGTGGGAGGCCACTAGCATCCATATGGATCAATCCTCCCCCCTTAATAAGAAATTGTATCCATTGCGTAGAGTGCCCCCATCACATGAGGAAATGTATGTTTAATTTGTCCTTGGGTGAGCCACTTGCCTTGGTGCAAGAGCTTCCCTGCTTTGACAACTCGATAAAGCTTGATCCTTTGTTGGTGAGTGCCCTTGGCCTGTGTGTCCAGAATATGATCACTAGATTCTTACTTTGGTAGTTAGGTTGATATCTATTGGTGTCAGCTATTCGGCTATCTCTAAGGTGTCCAATAATGGTGGGAAGTATGGCCAAAGGAGGTCCACATTGAACATTGGGTATAGGAGATGGAAAGGAGGATTGTTGAGCTCAAAATCATTGTCACCCATAAATTTGGTGATGGTGTAAGGTTCATAACAGAGTTGGAGAAGCTTCTGATGGGGCCCGGTAAGGCATTTGTTTTGCAAGTGTAACCACACTTTGTCTCCCACCTTAAACTTATGTGGAACCCGATGTTGATCATTGGCATTTATTGTACTTG
Organism: Picea glauca; assembly: GCA_000966675.3. Taxonomy (NCBI): domain Eukaryota; kingdom Viridiplantae; phylum Streptophyta; class Pinopsida; order Pinales; family Pinaceae; genus Picea; species Picea glauca. The sequence goes on from JZKD02S0069419.1 coordinate 247,062, forward strand.
GCATTGGAATTATGTAAAATATCATGAACCTATTGGTGGATGTGATGGATCTAATCAATGAACAAGGAGGCTTTGTCAGCTTCAACTGCAGTAGGTGATGAATCGACTGGGGTGGCCACAAGAGGTACTACAACATCCCTGGGACCCAATGGCTGGAATCCCAACCCAAACTGAAAGGGGTCATGGCCGTTGGAGCTATGTAGGGCTCTATTGTAACTATGTTGAACATAGGGAAGACTCTCATACCATGTGCGATGGTGCTTGTAATTGTACATGTGCATGATATGCATGATCATCTTATTGGAAACCTCATTTTGTCCATCTGTCTAGGGATGGAAGGCAATAGATTTGGTGAGCTTAGTGTCTAGCAGTAACTAGAGGCTCGAAAAGAATGTGATAAGTGTAAATTGTAAACTTGTACAATATCTACTGCAAACTGATATTCAGAAAAGAACATAAAAGATAAAATGACAAATACAAACATTACACAGATATTTTTCACCTGGAAACCCAAACCGGGAAAACCAACATATATTATATTCATACATTGTTTACAATACAATATACATATAGGAGCCAACGGCATCTAGAACCCTGACCCAATGACCTGGATTAGTCCAAAACCCTAATTCCTTAACCGGAAATAGAAAACCATGTGCCGAAAAACCACCTAATATCATGTGGTCCCAGAATTATGTCATCCCGAAAATATGTCGGCCCGAAAAAAAAAAATCGGGGGCGTTGCCCCCGAACCCCCGCACGGGGGGCTCCGCCCCCCTATATGCCCGGTGCAGGTGCTCAGACACTACTACTCATGCAAAGAATATAACACATACCCAACATTCTCCCACTTGTTGTTTTCTTTACACACAGGGGGTTACAGGGTTACATAGTCAACAATCCAGGGCAAAAATGCCCATGGATCCTCTACACCAAGAGAAATTCTCAGTGCTCACATATTTTTTTAATGAATCTGCAAAATTCTTCAAAGTGTCCACCTTCATCGGTGATACTTTCTTTTATTCAATCATGTCTCTCACAAAGTGATATTGAACATCAATGTGCTTTGTCTTTGAATGATAAGCAGGGTTCTTCGCCAAGAAGATTGCACTCTAACTGTCACACTCTATCCTTACAACTTCTTGTACCAACCCAATACCTGAACACAATCTTTGTAACCATACTGCATCCTTACGTGCATGAGTGGCTGCCATGTATTCAGATTCTGTAGTTGAAAGTGCCACTACAGCCTGTCTTTTGCTCATCCAACTTGTTGCTCCTCCAAACAGGTTAAACACATACCCACTTGTAGATCTCCTACGATCCAAATCTCTAGCCTAGTCTGCATCCACAAAGCCATGTATATCAACCACTCTGTCCAATCCTGGTCTTCCTTCGTAGCACAATCCATAGCTAGCAGTGCCACACAAATACCTGAAAACTCTTTTTACTACTGTCCAATGCTCCTTCCTTGGTTTTGACATATACCTGCTCAAAACTCCCACTGCATGTGCAATGTCCATTCTAGTACAGACCATTGCATACATCAAACTGCCAACTGCACTTGCATATGGAACATGAGACATGTGCTCCTCTTCTTCATGTGTCTTGGGACACTAATCCGCAGATAACTTTACACCAACAGGAATATGAACCTTAATCGGTTTACATTCCTACATATTAAACCTCTGCAATATTGTCTAGACATATTTTCTCTGATTTAACCAGAGTTTCCTCCTTTTTCGATCTCTTTTAATTTCCATGCCCAAAATGAAATTTGAAGCACCAAGA
>JZKD02S0069419.1:251178-265173 GCA_000966675.3 Picea glauca
TTTTCACCTGGAAACCCAAACCGGGAAAACCAACATATATTATATTCATACATTGTTTACAATACAATATACATATAGGAGCCAGCGACATCCAAAACCCTAACCCAATGACCTGTATTAGTCCAAAACCCTAATTCCTTAACCGGAAATAGAAAACCATAGGCAAAAAACCATGTGCCGAAAAACCACCTAATATCATGTGGTCCCGGAAATATGTCGTCCTTGAAATATGTCGACCCGGTGAAAATATGTCGGCCCGAAAAAAAAATTTCGGGGGCGCTTCCCCAGAACCCCCGCGCGGAAGGCTCCGCTCCCCTACACCCCCCTCTAACCAATTGTACCAATATGACATAGCCTTTTGGGAATCCAAAATGTACCCATAATCACCTCTGCTGTGATGCTCTTCTTGTAGGCAGCTAGGATCGCCATCTTGGAAAAGTGATCAACAACCACAAATACATAGGCATTTCCCCTCTTGGTGGTTGGAAGGACCAACATGTAGTCCATTGATATGGACTCCCATGGCCTCTTAGGGGTAGGAAAAGGGGTTTACATGCCCTATTTCTTAGTGGTTGGTTTGGCAATAGCGCAAGCAGTGTAGAACTTGATATACTTGCTGACATCCCATCGAAGTTTGATCCAGTAGAAATGTTACTGCAACACTGCCACTGTCTTTTTGACACCAAAGTGTCCTTCCACCCGACTATAGTGAGCTTCCCAAATCATATTTTTTGTTTCTCTTGATGGAATGTAGAGATGGGTCAGTCAGCACAATATCCCATCAAGAAGATGGAAATTAGTGACAACTGAGTTGGTGCACAACATTTGTTATGTGACAGTGAAGTCAAGGTTTATCTCATAGAGGTTGGCGCACCCAGAGGTCTCGTGGCTACAAGAGTATAGCATTGTGGTCAGTGCCGCAAATGGAGGTTGGTTGAGGTAATCAATGACTTGGTTGGTACTACATGTTTTATACTTGATTTTGAGCTGGAACTGCTACAATTATGTGGACCACTTCTGATGGCGGTCATTCTGTAATTTTCCTTGTGTCTACATGAACTATAGTGGCTTATGATATGTTTGGATGACTATCTCCTTCCTGAGAATGTAACGTCCCCACTGGCCACAGGCTTTCACAATCGAGTACATTTATTTGTCATAAGTCGGTTAATTACAGACAACATATGATAGTGTCTCACTATGATAGGCCATGGGGTTGCCGTGCCGAGTGAGAATTGTGCCCATAGCATAATTTAAATCATATGTCTTGATCTCAAAGGGATGCTGAAGGTTTGGTAATGAAAGTATTGGGGCTGAAAACAAACACTACTTTAAAGAATTGAATGATTGTTGTTTGGCTAGGCCCCACATAAATATTCCCTTACCACCACCCCTAGTTACTTGGTTGAGGGCCCATGCAATACGAGAGAATCCCAACACGAAATTGCGATAGAAATTGGGATGGTCTAAGAAGCTCTAAATATTAGTGAGTGTGGTTGGGGCTAGCCAGTCATGGATGACTTGGATCTTGGCTAGATCCACATGCACACCATGTTGATCCATGATGTAGCCTAGGTATTGGACGTTGTCCATGCTGGAGGAGCATTTAACCAAAGTTTGCATATACCTTATGCTATCGTAGGGTGTGCAAAACCTGTTGAATATGCTGCAAGTGTCCCTCCCAAGTCTTTTTGTAGATGAGGATGCCATATAGATACACCACTATAAAATTATTGGTGAAAGGTTACAGGATATCATCCATCATCCTCATGAAATTTGTTGGAGCATTTTTCAAACGAAAGGGCATGACCAACCATTCAAAAATACCTTCCTTTGACTTGAGGGAGGTCTTCCATACATTTGTTTATTCTATGGGGACCTGGGGATAGCTAGACTTCATATCAATCTCACTGAAGTATTTGTCCCCCTTGAGTTGATCAAGGAGATCGTCGATTCTAGGAATCAGGTACAGGTTCCTGACAATGATTTTATTTAGGGCCCGATAATTAATGTAGAGTCGTCAGGTCCCATATTTCTTCTGCACCAACACAATTAGGCTCCCATAAGGCAATGATTTGGGAAAGATGTTCCCCTTGTGGAGCAGTTCTTGGATCTATCTCTTGATCTCCTTATTCTCTAATAGAGAGCGACGATAGAATGACCCATTGGGTAGTGGTTCACTAGGGGTCATATCGATGGGATGCTTGACCTGACAGTGCAGAGGTACCCGAGTAGGTGAGGAGAAGATGTGTTTTTATTCTTCCATGACCTTATCCACTTGCTTATAATGTGTCGAGAGGCTGAACACAGAGACCCTATATGTGGTTGCAATATTTCACTCACTCTCAAAGTGAATCACAAAGAAGACAAACTTCCCGGTCTGAGAGATGACCTTCCTGCATTGCTTGGAAGAGATCAAGGAAAGAACACTAGGTGGGACTACCTTGGGTATCCTGTATAATTTCCTATTCAAGGTAATAATAACACTACGAGGCATAGAATCATATACAACATGAAGTTTCCATAAAGAGGGTTGGCCCAAAAGAATATTACAAACTTTGAGAGGAATGACATTACAAAATTCCTCATATTTGAACGGATTGATGTTGTACAACAAGAGACACTGTTGGTTGATGCAGATATCACCTCCTTGGTGGATCCATCCAATGGTGTAGGGTTGCGGGTGTGACATTTCTAGCAGAGCTAGCCGCTTGATGACCTCCTCTAAGATGAGGTTCTTTTGGATACCACTTCCAACGATAAAGTGAATCATGGTTCCTTTTACCGACATCTGTGAATGAAATAGGTGCTCGCATTCTTCTGGCTCGTCCGGTTCACCAAGCTAGACCTTGGTGGTATAAACTGTGGCGATGGGTTCTGCGTCGATGATCTGTCTCCCCCTTTCTGGTTTTGAATCAGAGTTGGAACCCACATCTGATTCATAGGCTTTATCTCATCCATGAGAGATTACTTGGAGTGACAATCAACAATTTTATTCCAGGGGATCTTATGGAAGTCACACCATTTCCCAGTATCTTTCTTTGTCTTTCAGGTGTCCTTCTTTGCTTGCATCCTAGAATAGTTTTCTTGAGGTTGTCCATCTTTGCTCATTCCTTTGTTATGCAGTTTGGGGATTCCATTTACTTAATTCTGATGTGAGGGGTTCCTAGGCCCAAATTTTTGTGTCGTTTGTCTAATCTTTTTCTCGATTTTGACAGAATATCAATAGGCAGTGCCCAAGGACGAGATGTCCAAAAACTCCATTTTGGCCTGGATTTATTTATGAAAACCACCACGATAATTGAGCACCATGATTTCTCTCAGAATATTTGATACCCAACTTGGTGCGCAAGGTATGGAAGATATTTATGAACTCTTGAACTACTTGGTCTCTTTCCGACTGCAGTGTGGTCCATGTTGTATACAGTTCGTCAGAACTGCCGAGGGTAGTATTGGTCCTTGATAACGTCCCTGAGGACTCCCAGGTGACCATGAATGTAAATAATGAGGGTGTCTTTGTTACCTTTTTCTCATAGAAATTCTCCCACCAATCTTTTACATGGGGAATGGCTTTGAGGAGTGAAAACATAGTCTTTTCTCTGTTCGAAAAGTTACGGACAAAAAAATACCCTTCTAGCATATTCAACTATTTATCTACAACATCTGCGTTTATTTGACCTTCACATATGGGAACATAAAAGTTGATTTTTACCTTGAAGGGGGAGGTGCCTCCATTAAAGGAAGATGTGTTTCATGTTGGTAGCCTTCGAAGAATTTCTACAAAACTATCCATCATTTCGTTCCTCTGTTGTGTGAGGGATTCCTCGAGCAACATTTTGAAAGGATCTCCTATCCCGTCGTATTTATTTTCTACCTCCATGAGAGGTCGCTCGAGAGTTTTTTTCCTCAATAAAAACAATCTCGAGACCTAATTCTTTGTACCTTGACCTCGTTGGGGACATGCATTAAGAATGACAAGGAGCAGATTGCTATGATACCACTGATTTGAATTTTATGAGCATAACAAAAATTAATATAGATTATTATTATTCTTAACATAGATATGCAAGAATAACAAGGGTACAATAATACAGATATAGTAAAATTGGTTTCTATTCAATAAGAAGATGTGATGAAACTATAAAATGTAGTGAAAACAAGCTTGGTAGAATGGTGGAAGATTATCTCTGAGAAGAGATGTGATGGTTGCGCTCATTCAAAAGAAGATGGTTACAATGAGGCTCTCCAAGCCTTTTTTTTACAATAAAAAGGAATTCCAAAACCCTAGACATCCAAATACCTAACCCTAGGAGATGAAGTGCCAAAGGTCATGTGGGCCCTATTGGGGTAAGCTATTACATCAACTTCCCAGGGTCATAAATTTTGCATACAATATCTAATTTAGGTGCACAATATCCCATTGGAAAGGTATATCTGAGGACTACACTGTCATGCTATAAATTTATTGATAATTTTACTATGTTGAGCTTTAAAAATGTTGTTTAGGGACTCAAAACAGCCCCCGAAGTTAGGGACCCAAAAACTAGGAAAAACTGCCAAAATGAGCCAGTTGGAATAGGTGGGAGGCCACCAACATCCATCTGGATCAATAGGAAAGTTTGGAAAACCCATCTATGAATCTACATTAATATCTTGTGATGCCCATGAAAGATCAAACATTCAACACATCCTTTGGCACTAACAAATCTAGTATGGCCTTGACCTTTTCTGGGTCAACTGAGATCCATTCACCCAAAATTACATGTCCCAAATATTGTACTTTATCTTGATAAAATTCACACTTACTAAACTTTGCATACAATTGGTTCTCTCTGAGTGTTTGAAAAACCATTCTTAAGTGTTCCTCATGTTCCTCTTTGGTTTTTGAATAGATCAATATATCATCTATGAACACAATTATGAATTTGTTTAGATGTTTTCTCAACACAATGTTCATTAAGAAAAAAAATGTAGTAGGTGTGTTTTTTAAACAAAAAGGTACCACTACAAATTCATAGTGTCCATATCTAGTTCAGAAAGAAGTTTTGTGTATGTTCTCTTATTTAATTCTAACCTTATGGTATCATGACCATAAATCTATCTTACAGAAAATATTATCTCCTATGACTTGATCAAACAATTTGTGAATGTGAGGTAAAGTATACTTGTTCTTAATTGTCATATTGTTAAGGTGCCTTGTAATCAATACATAATATGAAAGTTCCATCTTTCTTTTTGACAAACAAGACTGGTGCTCCCCACAAAGATACACTAGGTATAATATACTGCTTATCCCTAAACTCTTGAAGTTGCATCTTATGTTTAGTCATTTCCGGAGTACTCATTCGGTAAGGGGTCTTAGACACCAGTGCAACAATGGGTATTAAGTCTATAGTGAAATCTATGTCCTATCTAGGAGGTAATCCTAGAATTTCATTCGGAAACACATCCTGGAACTCTTTCAGTATTGGATCCTCAGTTAACAAATTTGTATTCATTTCTTCGATATTTTCGGATATGCGAACAACATAAATTTCATATCCTTTTCTGGAATTTATTTTTAACTACAAAGAAAAGATCTACCTTACTGACACACCCTGTGGTATTCCGTTTACAATTCTAATTTTTCCAAAATAATCAAATCAATTAAAAGTATTGTCATGACAATTTACAACAACTAAATGTTTTTCTAGCTAATCCGCATGTAATACCCCAAGGTCGAGCCCCTTCTGAATTGTGATTTTGCTTATAGGATGGTGAGCCAAGTGGTTATAATCTGAAATACTTATGTGTTTATTAGGTTGGTGAACCAGATGCCAAGGCCAATGAGCTTGGTTTTTGTATATGTAATTATGCAGATCATTAATAAATAAATATAAAAACTTCTGCATGTAGATCGACCATGAAGAAGAGTTATGGGGGACTAAGCTCCACTAGGTAGGGTAAGGAATGGGGGGCTAAGTATTTGTGCCTAGGAACGAAGCTAGGGGACTTACCTCTAGAGGAATAATATTTTAATATTATTTCCTGAAGACTAAGGTGAACATGATATGCTTTTGTTATCCTAAGTTCCTGGAAAGTGGGAGGGAGGATAAATGGAGCGCATGCAGCTCTAGGAAGACAAGTGTCAACCTAGGCACATGTAGTTAAAGATGAAGTGTCAAGTCGTGTTGGAGGATTCCCATTATAGCATCCTCTGCCTGAGTTCATCCTGCCATTCTCCCATCCTCCATGTGAACCCGAGACCTCCGTCGTCTGACCTTTGCATACCCTCATGCATCTATGAAACCAGAAACCATGAAGTTGTTCTGTGATGCTTCCTATGAAGCTGACACAATTGTAGTTGCCTAAGCCGTGTTGTAATTTAGCGTTAGGTTGTTTCCTTTCTGGGTGTCCATACTTGTTTTACCCTTTTGTTGTTGTTCTTTATTTTATTGTTGTTGTCACCTATACCTGGCATTGTTGAGTTGAGGACTAGTTGAAGAAGCATATTTTCAGGCCCGTGAGCAACTCTCCCAGGTGAGAGAGTTTGCTGGGAAGTGATTTCTCCTAGAAGGGAGTCCCGTAGCAGCTACAGTACTCTGAGACTTATGTTCTAGCTTGTTACTGAAGCCCGAGGTAAGGGAGGTGTACTAGATGATGGACTTGTATTAGTGAAGGTGTATCCTCCCGGGGTGGAGAAAGCGTGTGGGGAATAAGGTTCTGTGGGTTGTGGGCTTAAGTGTCTCCTAGGATAAAAGATACTTCCTGTTTATTTGTGCAACTTCCTTGTTTTCCTTTCCAAGCCTTGAATTCCCTTTCTCGGTGGAGTTCAGTCCTAGCTAGGGGGTAACATACTGCTGAGAGTGATGAGAAGAATGATCTAAGGCTGGGAGGTTCGTGGAAGGTATTCCATGCAGTTGGTGGATTTAATCCAGCTGAAATATAAGTATCATTGTTGTGCTTAATTAGGTGTTTTATGCATGTTTTGGGATTCTTGAATGTTATTATGTATTCCGTTGCATTTGGATTTACTGTTAATCTTTTTTTAATATGAAATGGTAGTAGTAATTCTATGTTATCATGATTTAGTGTTTTATATTCATTACAATGCATATATATCATATAAGTGTATATTCTGCATGGTAGCATTACTTGGTATCTGGAGGGTCGGGGATGTTACAAATTGGTATCAGAGCATGGTTTTGACACTAAGGCTGGATGGGCCATGTTAGTGGTTAATGAGAGAAATATTTTAGAGTTAATTATTGTCAAAACAGATAAAATGCGAGGTTCAGAGTGTCCCTGAGTGAAAGGAGTGCATTGACAGAGTCTTTGACTCAAAAATATCAGTAGATATAGATTTAGTTTTCTCGTGAAGGGACACAAAGATATGTTGTAATGAGTGCACATTTTTGAAAGTCGACTAAGTGTCGAAGAAACCCTCTAGGGAGAAAGGGGTTCGAGAAATGAATCTCAGGAGGAGGAATGACAACAATCATCAGATCTTTTGTTGGAAGGAGTCTGGACTGTTAGATCCGTGTCTAGGAAAGCAAAGGAGAGAATTGAGGAGGAAATAGATTCCAAGCCGTCAGATATAAGCGCAAAGGATTGACAGTTGTTCGATCCTATTTGATAGGTTGTGCAAGATCCACAACTCCGAAGCGAGAGCACTTTGGAATTTTTGTGATCGATAATAAAGTTAAATAGTTGATGTAGATCCTATCCGTTAGTTGTGAGAGGGGTATGTGTCAATAGATTTGAGACTTCAGGGAAAGTCACTTCAGAGGATTTCAAATGCTATGAGTTTGAATCTCCCGAAGCTCAAATTGTCAATGTCACTCATAACCGTTGATTGTGGAGGAGGACACACGTCGGTAGATTGTGAACTCCGAGGGAAAATTCTCTAGGCAAAAGTGAACGTAGAGGAGTTTAAATTCCTGAAGTCCGAAGAGCCGAAGTGGTGAGTCACAATGATGTCACCTAGAGGTGATGTGGACACATGGGATGTGTTCCACATGTCAGTGGGTTTTGAACCCATGGAAGGTTTAAATGAAATTTGCAACATGGCGCATGTCACCCATATGAATGGGCCACATATCAACTGCTAGTATTCCACCATATGGCATCCTGTATGAGTAGGGTTAGTGGGGCCCGAGGTTACGTAATGAAGTGAAAGGTCGGAGGACCCACACTAGTGTTGATAACGATACATGAGGATCGAAAAACAAAAGGAATTGCAGGGACCCAAGTTCCATGGAAGTTAATTATCCAAGGCGGTCCTGCAATCCAAACTGCGGTTTCACCGAGGGGTTATGTGTTAGTGTCAGAATAATTGTAGGATGAAAGGCAGGTTACTCCAAACCACCATTGCATGCCCCCGCAATTGGAAAATGTTAAGTGATGTGACGTAATGATGTCACCAAAGGTGATTGGGAATGTTCGGAGATTAACAGTTCAGGTGTGTGGATGCGAGATCCTTCGAAGCTCCAAAGTCTCGAAGACCCAAAGTCTCAGAACTCAGACACCTGAGGTTCCATAGTGAGTGTCATTCGTTGGATGTTGAATAGACATGGACTGTTGATCCACTCTACTTTGCGAGTTCGGTAACTCAGAAACCCGAGGGATTGTTGTGTTGTGCTTTGAAATTTTTTGAAGACGAAGGCCCGAGTAAGAACCTTTTGACTTAACGCTTGGACACAGCCCATGATCACATGGTTTGGGGATTGAGAGGAAGGGGCTAGTGCCCTAAAATTATTACAAAGCAGAGAAAAGATCAAAATAAAAATGAAATATGAACTTTTTTCTTTCAGATTGGTTTATGAATGTTGTGAGAATTGTTAAGGATTGATGGCTTGACAAATTCCAGTTGAATGCATGTTGTGTTTGCAGAGTTCAATGAGTGTCAGGACCGCAAGAAATTTCCACTGAGTGTAGAGAAATGGAGGAGGCACAAAATTCTTCCAGTTTGGAGAATGAAGTAGAAGGAATGGATGTCCATTTAGGAGTGGAAGAATCGAAATCCAATGGGCATGGAGGAGAGATGGAAAAGGAAGGGCATATGATGAAAATAATTGAATGAATGTAGAAATACGCCTAGGCTCACCGAGAGATGAACAAGGAAAAATCAACTTAAAACTGATGAAGAGTCTGGAAAGAATCGAAAAGAAGTTGGATAAGGAGAATGACTCAAGGAAAACAGGGAGTCACAAGAACCCTGAGAGGAAAATAAGATAAAAAATCCTTAGCATGCATCATCATCACTCCCCAAAACATTCCAATAAGGAGGTACATAGTAGTTCAATCCCATCTCCTACCGAAAAGCGTAGGATATCTAGAGTGGATGAACTGAAGGGTGAAATGAACAAAATTAAGCCTCCTACTTTTGACAAAGAACACAAGAAATATGAAGATGTCAAGACTTGGCTGCTGGGAATGAGGAAATATTTCCAACTAGAGAACTATTATTCTCATACAGAGGGAAGAATTTCCATTTACCAACTTAAAGGAAAGGAATCCATATGGTGGGAGCAACTTGTGCAAGTACAACACGTCATAGAGAAGAATGTTACTTGGAGGGATTTCAAGAAACATTTTAAAAAGAAGTACTTAACTAAGAGATACTATAATAGAAAGATGAAAGAGTTATTTGAACTCAATCTCAGTAGCATGACCATTGATGAATACGAATGAAGATTTTTGGAATTGTTGAAGTATGTCCCTCTCATCAAAGATGAGACTGTCAAGATTCAAAGGTATTTGAATGGACTGCCATCTTCCATTAGTGACAAGATCTAGTATGATGACCCAAATACTATGGAAGAAATTGTAAGGAAAGAAAAATGCTTACATGATCAACAAAAAGAAAATCCTACTTTCCAAAACTATTGGGAAGGAAATAAGAAATTTAAGAGGGATTAGAGGAGAAAGGGAATCAAACCACCATTTTTCAGGAATAACCCTCAAGGATAGTCGGGTTTTAGAGATCCCAGGAAGGTTGAAGTGGGTGGAAAAATGCCAAGACAACCACCTATGGAATGTTGGGGCTGTAAAGAAATCATAGCTACAGATATTGTCCCCATAGAAATGAAAAAGTGAGATTTGTCCACAATGTTTAGAAGGCGGAAACAATGGAGGATATGGGTAGTAGAGTACCAAGGATCTACACAGCCCTGGATAACAAACAAGCAGAATATCGGTCACACATGATTGAAGTGGAAGGTATGATCAAGAACCATGCCTTTACTATTTTAATTGATTCAAGGGCTAGTCATAGTTATGTATATCGTAGAGTGGTGGAAAGTTTGCAATTGTTGAGAAACAAACATGGAAAATCTTGGTTAGTGCATCTTGCTACAGGAACCAAGAGAAAGGTTATGAAATTGGTTAAGTTGTCTAGTGGACATGAATGGTTTGAGCACAAGATCTGAATTGAACATTTTACCTTTAGGTTCCTATGAATGTCTAATTGGGATGGGTTGGTTGGACCAACACCACACTGTATTAGACTATCATAAAAATGAATTCACTTGCCTAGATGAGGAAGGGAATAGGAGAACAGTCCAAGGAATTCCCAGGGTAGTCATTGTTAGAGAAATCTCATCAATGCAACTAAAGAAGTGCTACAGGAAAGGATGTCAATTATTCACAACCCACTTGGATGAAGCTCTTGAGGATAAGGTGTCAAAGATCAAATACCATGCAGTATTAAAATATTTTGAGGATGTATTCCAGGAGGTACCAGGACTAATGCCAAAAATAGATATTGACTTTTTTTGTAAACTTGATGCCTGGAGAAGCTCCAGTATCAAAAGATACTTATAGAATGAGTACACCAGAGTTGAAAGAACTACAATTGCAGCTTAAAGAGATTCTGAAGAAGGGGTATATACACCCAAGTGTGTCACCTTGGGGTGTCTCAGTCCTGTTCGTGAAGAAGAAATATGGGACATTGAGATTGTGCATGAATTTTAGACAGTTGAACAAATTGTCTGTTAAGAACAAGTATTCTCTGCTAAGGATCGATGACTTCTTTGATCAGTTAAAGGATGCTAAGATATTTTCAAAGATAGATCTCATATTAGGATATCACCAGGGAAGAATAAAGGATGAAGACATCAGAAAGACTTCCTTCAAAACAAGGTATGGTCATTATGAATTCACAGTGGTGCCATTTCGGTTGTCAAATGCACCTGTTGTTTTCATGTGTTTAGTGAATGGAATATTCAGGGAATATCTAGACAGGTTTGTCATAGTACTTTTGGATGGCATCCTAGTGTATTCCAAGTCAAAGGAAGAGCATGAACATCATCTAAGGATCGTGTTGAAAGTGATAAGAGAACACCAACTATATGCCAAACTGAGCAAGTGCTCATTTTATCAAAAGTGGATCCATTACTTGGGACATATCATTTCAAAGGATGGGATAGTCATGGATCCTGAGAAGATAGAGGCCATCAAAGAATGGTCAACACCTAAGAATGTGACAGAAGTCAAATCCTTTATGGGTCTAGTTGGTTATTACCGAAGGTTCATTCTAGGGTTCTGAAAGATAGCTCACCCTATCACTTCCTTCCAAAGGAAGGAGAAGAAGTTTCAGTGGACAGAAGAATGTGAGAAGAGCTTCCAACAATTGAAGAAGTTGTTAACCAGTGCTAAAATACTAAGGATTTCAAATCCAAATGAGGATTTTGTAGTGGTACAGATGCATGCAAAGAAGGACTCAGAGGATTCCTCAACCATAATGGATTTGTAATATGTTATGAGTCGATCAAATTGAAAGAGAATGAAAAGAAATATGAAACTCATGATTTGGAGTTGGCGGCTATTGTTCACGCTCTAAACAAATGGAGGCATTACCTCATGGGAATGAGTTTTGAACTGAGGACAAACCATAATGGTCTGAAGTATTTGTTTGATCAACTAACCTTGAATGTTAGGTAGAGTAGGTGGTTAAAATTCCTTTGTGAGTATGACTTTGATATCAAGCATATCAAAGGAAAGGAGAACAAAGTGGTTGATGCATTCAGCATGAGAGTGCATGAACTACATGCTACAACCATTAGAATGTAGCAAATTGACATTAAAGGCATAATTTTGGAAGCTGCAAATGCAGATTTGTAGTAGATGGAGTTGGTAGGAAATATACAACAAGGTGAGATGCCCCAGAAAGTGGAAGATTATAAGTTGGGATTTGATGGAAAACTCTTGTACAAAAACAAAGTTTATGTACCTAATGTCCAGGAATTGAAACTTATGATTCTAAAAGAAATGCATAATGTTCCTTATATTGGGCACCCTGGATATTAAAAAAATGTGGCAGCAGTCAAGAGATATTACTTTTGGCCAGGTATGAAGAAATATATTGCTTAATACATCACAATATCTATGGACTGTCAGAAGGTTAAAGCTGAGCATAGGCACCCATCAGGGTTGCTACAACCTTTGTGCATCCCTGAGTGGAAGTGGGAGATAGTGATAATGGATTTCATCACAAGATTTCCTAGAACAGTCAAGCAACATGATTCAATCATGGTGGTGGTGGACAAGCTTACGAAATATGTCCATTTTATTCCATTAAAGAATAATAATAAGGAATCTAATGTCGTCGATATATTTATGAGGGAAATAAAATGATTGCAAGGTGTTCCCAAGACAATTGTGTCTGGTAGAGACCCGAAATTCACCTCAAAATTCTAGAAAGGGTTATTCAAGGGGTTCAGAATGAATCTGAACATCATCATTGGCTATCATCCTAAGTCTAATGGGTAGATAGAGAGGGCAAACCAAGTGATAGAATATGTTAGCACTCTGTAATTTGCTCAAGGCTGTGAGGCAGTCATAGAGGCAACATCAAAACCACTTCGAGTCTTGGATCTAGCCCTCCAAGACTCAGAGAGGGATATCTCTGTCTGATATAGCTTTGTTTTAATAGGTATTAGGCTAGTTATGCATGTGTGGGTTGGGGTTTTTAAATGGTTGTTTTGGAATAGCAAGGAGGGCCATTGGGCAAATGGGGTCTGCACTTGAATATGTGATTCATTCTCAGATCTAGACAAAGCTCTTTCACAGGCAAAGGTAGCGGCAATGTTGGATCGAATTAAGTTTTGATGGTGTCTATTTGAGGAAGAAAAAGGGGAGGAAAAAAGCCAAGCAAAGGAGCAGCTAAGAATTTCTAAACTGGGCTTTCAGAAGAAAACATAAAGATTATCACAAGATCAGATGTAGAGTATTTGTTAATAAATTCTCCTCTTTTACTCTTCTTCTGATAATAAGAATTGAAAACAAATGAAAATATGACAGGAAAATACTCAATAGAAAAATAAATCCACCAACACATTCACACATGAATCCTATAAAAAACATGTCCTTTACTGATCAGTCTTTTAATGATTATAGAGAAAAGTTCTCTGGCCAAACACAACCCACAGTCCAGCAAGGACCTTTTAGGTTGAACCCTTTTACATTAAAATCCTCTGAATAAATAGGATAAACCATCCCAATAAGTTTTGGAAGTCGGTTTAACCGCCTCGGCTAAAAATAGCCACCACTCCCACAAAATTTGGAGTTGTCTGCCATGAAAAACAAACCAGTTTTCTAACAAAAAAGGGGTCTGAAAATACATGTTTTTCTCTTGAACGATGACACCTGGGAGAAAAATGAAGGAGGTTATTGTATATGGGTATTTTCTGGACAAAACCCTCCTTCGGTTTCTCCGAATTCATCCCCATCTGCCTGTAACAGCTCCTGCAAGATCGGAACTGTAACAAATAAATCGAAAATGCGAAAAAAGAGGCTGAAAGATAGCTTCGATTCTCTCTAATCGTAGCAACTTTGAAAAAACTGAGAGAGGTTTTTGTTCCTCAGCCCGTGATGAGAAAATATCTCTTTTGGATTTTTAAAATCCATCTTCGTTTTCCCATAATAGGCCTCGGACGAAGACATGGTGAAACAGGCAAAAAATGGCAAAAATATAGAAAAGTGGTTTTTTCGTGAAAAGCGGTATTCCGGACCCCC
>JZKD02S0069419.1:270953-294360 GCA_000966675.3 Picea glauca
ATGACGACCATAGATCTGTGCACACCTTTTAATCACCATTCCAGACCCCCCTCCCCCCCATCGTTAAAGGCAGAATGGTCGGGGGGGGTTCGTAATTCAATCTCAACTGTAGATCTATGCGCCAGCCTCTCCACCGTTCATTTATGTGTTGTCTTTACTCCTTGAGCGCAAAGTCATATTTTCTCCAAAACTTAGGATAAGTGCATTATGTGGATTTTGTGCACTGCTTCCCTTGAAAATAATTTGCAGAGATGAAATATTATTTGCAAACCTATACACCCAGAGTGAAAAATTTCCAGTCAACAGATGATCCTATGAATTATAGGGTTATAACAGAAGACATGCTAATGATGTATTGATCTAGATTTTATGAGAAGAATGAAATTACTATAGATTATTAATAGGTGCTTAACACAAAATAACAGAGATACAATAAAATTGGTTTCTATTCAATAAGGAAATAAGTTGAAACTGTAAAATGAGCAGAAACAAGATTGCTAGAATGGTGGTGGCTTATATTTGAGAAGAGATGTGAAAACTACACTCATTTGTAGGAATATGATTACAATAAGGCTCTGAAGGCCTTTTTACAATAAACAGGAATGCCAAAAACCCTAGACATCCAAAAACCTAACCCTAGGAGATGAAGCACCAAAATTTATGTGGGTCCTGTTGGTACAGGGGTAGACCTGAGATTCACTCCAAGAATGCACCAAAAATCCCTAGCTACTGGCCCTTTCGGCAACACCTTCATAGTATATGCATTCTCACCCGAAGTAGCTATGAAGGGGTTGCAGGACAGAGATGTCTACGACCAAAGGAATATCAAGTGGATCTAGTAGAACAACAACACAATATGAACCTATCACTTATCAAGCTAGATATTCCTTGCGCAGTTATAGATATGATCTGACACAACAATGTAAATAACAAGATAACAACAATAGATATCAAAGCATCAATCACACATACAAAACACGAGATATACATGTTTCACCCTCCCTCTAGGGCTACGTCCATAGAACTGTTCTTATGATTTATTAAGGTAAAGCATATAGTTCTTGTCTGAGCTCTCAGCTAGCAGATATTATTTCTTCTCTCTCTTTCTCTCCCCTCTCCTATGCACCCAGTTGTAGGACTTGATATTCACACAGAGATGAAGATCTCATAGTACCAGAAGGCTCTCTCTTTCAACACTTTTCTCTCTCAATACAATAATCTCTCCCACAATAGAGCTAGGTCAACAACAATATCGTATCAATACTCAATGAACAACTTGACCCAGGTCCTCTTGACCTTTATTTATAGATTACAATACCTCACCAACATAATTAGGGAGAAACCTAAGTTCAAAAACCCTAGATACAAAAACCCTAGCTGTCTAAAACCCTATGTCAACTTGACTCGCTTTTTCCGAGCTTCACCATCTTGCCTTCCCTTCCTTCTCGCACAGTGCTCCAAAGCATTCGAAGGTGGATTTCTCCACTTTCTTAGTTTTCCTTGATCCATCTTTCTTGTTGATCTGTCATTCTCGATCTCCTCATCTAATAGATTTATTTTTCTCACTTGCCTCCATCTTTTCTGTTATTTTTCTCACTTCAACCTAGTGACAGTCACTGTGTCTCCCGCGAAGCTTTCTTTTTACCTTTTCTTCCTTGTACTTCACTTCCTTCCATAAATAAAGGCCAACAGGCCCCCAACACTCACCTGTGACTTGTCCTGAGGCATTTTGAATCCAGTTCCTTTTTTTTTCTTCGACTTGGACTGCGCAGTGCAGCCTTTTCTTTCTACTTTGTGCCTCCTCTCCCTTCTTATGCAAACTATCTTTTTTGTGTCTGGTACCTAGTTTAAACTGCATCTGGTACCTAGAACCTTTTATCCTTTCTTCTATTGAGAGTTGTGAAGCAGCTGGTTGTCATAGTACAACTTTAGCTGACTCCCATTCACCAATCCTTCCTTCCATTTTCCATTCAATGTTTTCAGCTGCGCATCTCCTCCTTCTGTAACATAGGTGATCTCATATGGTCTAAGCCAATGCGTTCTGAACTTCCCAGGGTGTTTTATAAATTTACTGTCATACACTAGCACTAAGTCACCTTGCTTGAATGCCTTCCTCTTGATGTGCCTGCCATGAGAGGCCTTCTCTCTTTCCTTCTGAATTTGCTGATGGAACCCTGTAATGAATCTATTTTCTTCCAATTCAATCAATTATGTAAGCCTCCAATGAACAATGCCAGTATCATCCATGTCTATAAATGTAGCAATCCTTAATCTTGGTACCAAATATTCCATCGGGACAACAACTTCAAGACCATAAACCAACTTGAAAGGGGTATGCATTTTTAATTTCTTGCAAGTGGTTCTATAGGCCCATAGTACTGCAGGTACTCTTAGATCCCAGTCGCCCCTATTCACACTACAAATTTTTGTCAATTTTGTCTCCAAGATCTTGAATTCTTCAACCATTCTGTTTGCTTGTGGATGGTAAGGTATACTCTTCTAGTTATGGACTACAAATTCTTAAGTGAGGGCTTCAACTATCTTATTGATGAAGTGTGTGCCTTGATCACTCATAAGGATATTGGGGCATCCAAACCTGGTTATTATGTCATCAAATATAAAACATGAAGCTATAGTTGGACTACAGTCCTTTACTTCTCTGGCCTCAGCCCATCTGGTTAAGTATTCAATGTCAGTAATAATGTACCTTGATCTTCTGCGCTTTCCTGGTGGGTTTATAGGTCCTACGAAGTCAATGGCCCACTTTTCAAATGCTTGTAGGGTCATCTATGGTTCTAATGGAATTTCATCTCTTCGGGATGGTTTTCCAACTCTTTGGCATCCATCACATGCTATTGCATAATCTTTAGCATCTTTGTGTAAGGTAGGCCACCAAATGCCAGCTCACAGAACCTTCTGCGCAGTTGCTTTCCCTGCATAATGTCCTCCTGCGATGCCTTCATGAGCTTCGGTGAAGATCAGTGGGTGCTCTGTCTCCATAATGTATCTTCTTAGTATCTCATCATATCCCATCTTGTATAGACGACCAACGATTAGTGAGAAGTCTACAACACACACCACTAGTTGTTTTTTTTGGGGAATTGTATACTCTCTAGGTGCCATTCCTATTGACAGGAACTAGACTATGTCTGGGAAGTGGTCATCAATCTTTCTAATGGTGAGTATTTGTGCATCCGAAAGTGTATCCTCCAAACTAGTGGGTTCTTCACCATGTTCCAACCTTGACAAGTGGTCAGGGCCCTTTTTCATTCTTCCTGGCTTGACTATGATTTCAAAATTGTATTCTTGGAATAACAGAAGACATCTGCATATTCTCCCCCCCAACAATGGCTTGTTGACTAGGTACTTCAACGAGGAGTGATCTGTGAACATTTTAAAATTTCCTCCCAACAAGTAGTGGTAGAATTTTTGCAGCGCATACACCATGGCTAATCCTTCTCTCTCTGTAATGGTATAATTAATTTCAGTTGTAGATAGATTCCCGCTAGAAGAAGCTAATAGATGGTTGATATCCCCTTCTCCAAGTTTTTCCAGTACTGCTCCTAATGAAATAGAAGATGCATCGACATGCACATGAAACTCCTTGTTCTAATCTGGAAAAAACAAAATGGGCGCAGTTCCCATCTTCTGTTTCAGTGTGTCGAAGCTCTTCTAGCATTCGTTTGTCAAGCCGAACTGACAGTCCTTCTTCAACAACTTCTCCATCGGTGTTGTGATTTGAGCATAGCCTTTAATAAATTTCCTATAATAGCTAGTATGTCCTAGCATAGTGTGTAGTTGTTTGACTGAAGTAGGTGGTGGCAAGTCAACTATAATTTCAATCTTTAATAGATCAACTAACAATCCCTACTTGCATACAGTATGGCCTAGTAGTACTCCAAATGGTGATAAGAAGATGCACTTCTTCAGATTTAAAGCAATTTGAGACTGCCTGCATTTATCCAACACTAGCCTTAGACATTTAGTATGATTTTTCAACAAACTAAACACAATCCATTCATCAAAATAGGCTTCTAAAAATTTATGAAAAAATTCTTTGAACGCTTTGACCACCACCCTGGATAAGATGGTTGGGGAATTCTTCAGTCCAAAGGGAATTACTTTATATTGGTAGGATCCCCATTCTATGGAAAATGTAGTCCTGTGGCGATCCTCCTTGGCAATCTAGATCTGATTGTATCCTAAAAATCCATCTGTAAAAGC
Organism: Picea glauca; assembly: GCA_000966675.3. Lineage (NCBI taxonomy): Eukaryota > Viridiplantae > Streptophyta > Pinopsida > Pinales > Pinaceae > Picea > Picea glauca. The sequence continues at coordinate 275,178 of JZKD02S0069419.1, forward strand.
ATATACCTCCTGGCCTCCCACGTTGTCTAATACTTCATCAGTGAATGGTGTAGGCAAAGGATCATGTAGACAGACATCATTCAACTTCCTAAGGTCTACACATATCATGATTTCTCCTTTCTTCTTGTCTTGTACTACCATAGGGCTGATCCACTCCGACTCTTTGACAAGTTCAATAATCCATGCTTCCAGCATTCTGTCGATCTAAGTCTTCACTTTTTACTTGTATTTTGGGCTCAATCTATAGGGTCTTTTCTTGAGTGGCTTTGCATCTGGTTTCAAAGGTATTATCATATCTCCCATAGGTCTTTTTTTTCTAGAGTCTGTACTTAAGGCTTTAAAAGGTACAGTGTCTAGGCACCTGAAAGTGAGTAAGGTGTAAAAAGGGAGGAGAGTCAACCTTCGGGAAAGGAAGCTAGGGTTGATTTCCAGGTTATCGTTGTCTGGGTTCCAATTGTTCCTGGATGTTTATATCCCGTTCAATTGCAGCCCATGAATGTTCAAGTTCTACCCGAGTGGTGGTTGTTTTAAGTATAGTATCGAAGAGATTTAAAGCACAATGGGTTTGGTCTGATAAACCAGGTTCAATATTAGGTTGGCTTACAATAGGGATAGTCATAGAGGAACATAAAAATTTAAAAGAGATCTGAAAGTTTTTATGTTGTATCAATTTGATCTTATAAAAGAGAACTTTGAAATTAATATTAAGGACAAAATGCAAAGCAAAGGCCTTTTTCCATAACTGCGTTATATTTGAAATAAATAGTGTGTGAAATATGAGAAAAACATTTAGTTGTTTATAAAGTAAGGATCCTATCAAGGGAGAATCTCACTCCGTAAACAAAAGAAGAAAATAGGCTAAGAAGGGAACTGATAAAGCATAAAATATGACAACCTAAAAGGTTCACAGGTCTTGTACTTGTTGGTAGCCAATACAGAGGAAAAACTGTAAACGATATAGATGACTAAAATTTAATCACTACAATAGAAGTTTTACTAAATTGCAGTGCAACATTCATCAGATGTATATAAGAAAAATAAAATTGAATATGAATAACAAAGAGAACAAACTCATAACACAGTCTTGACGAAATCAGGATTCTCTGGATTTCTTTGTATTAATTCTCAAAATGGAGATAGCCTCTATTACAATCGACCAAAAAGGTCCAACCCCTTTTTTCTTTCTACAAAATGTATATTTATACAAATTTTTATATGATGGAATCTCAATCGTTCCAGAGGTTTTCAGTTACAATCAAAGGAGTTTAAACATTTCATTTATTTATCTCTGTCCTCATTTTGTACCAAAAACCTGCCTCTTCACATGCTCCGTGCATATAATGCACTTATCCACCAGCTATGATATCAACTTAGAAGGTTCTGCTTGATTATTGGCCTAAAAAATATAACAATCTTTCACCAATAGTGGCAACTTTCCTTCCACCTGTTGGTCTTTGGAGCTAATAGAACATAATAGTATGCTTTGTTTAATTAGCCATTTATCTATTTGAACTATGTCCATCTGGGTTATTTGTGATATTTCTGCTAATTCTCTTTCTTCATTTTCCTTGATATTTAGAAGATATTTGGTTGTATTGATCTGACCCAGTATCTCAATGCAACTCTCACCATCGGAACCCAACCAAATCCCATTTAACAAACCAAAAGTTTCTTCACAAGATTTTCTTATCTCCTTAGCTTTTTGTCTTCCTTCAGATATATTATGCTCCCATTATTTCAACAATATGTTGCCCCTATTCTGCTCTGGGATGGGAAAACTGGAACTACTGCTAATTTCCCTTCTTGTCGCGGCTATAATATCCTCATGGAATGCAACCCGAGCTGCTCCGACTTCCCTTTCTCTGAGAGAGAGGTTCTCTAATACCTGATCAATGGGTTGGAAACTACTTTGAATAATTTCTAATTTAACAAGCAGACCTTGCTACGCTGTCGATAACCTTTTTCTGATTTCTATTGCTTGGGATTGAAATATCCTGATATCGATTACCGAGCTTTCAACGAACTCTAATTTGGCCCAAAGCTGCTCTATCAATTCTATCAATTCTCCCTGAGGGGAGTAATAGAAACGATGGGATTGCTGACCTATTTATATGATTTCCCTGGAGTAACAACCAAAGTTGCCTCGCTTGGAGGATTAGAAGTCTCGGATTCCTGTTTCGGGCCCCCAGTTTTCTCTTTCTCATCCTGGTGTTCTTCTTGATCGAGTGATGAATCTTTGGAACCTTCGGCTTCTATTTGCTGCACCTCTACGGTCGTCGGATTCTCACCCCATAATACTGGGGGAAGGAAGCTCTTCCTATGTTCTTGGAATTTGAAAACATCATCCCTCTCTTCCGGCAACAGGGCTTGTATCCGAGCCAAAACCTCGGCATAAGATCTTGTGCCTCGGAAAATATCATCATGAGGCAAATTCTCGCACTCAAATCTTTCAAGGCCATAGCTAGCCAAGTGAATACTCATGACCTTGTGTGGGTCATGTTTCTTGAATTCAATGTGGACTAATTTTATATCTTCTAAGGCTTCTGCCTCGACCTTTGCATGCCCGAAATCTAATAAAGAATAGGTGTTTAAATGAATGGGGAAAGGTGGCCATACCTTCTTTAAAAATCCTTTTAGCTCTTTACTTACGCCACCAATCACGGTTTGTCTGGTGATCTCACAATAGGAAAGCCTATCAGGTATAAATAATGGTAGAGCATGTGGAGGGACAGAAGCGTCGAAAACCCTGATGTATGAAAATACTTCCTCCATGTATCAGTCGGCCACCCTGCTCAAATTGGTCGCGATTCTATTTGAGATCCTGGGCAGTGGATTACTGAAGATGGCAACATGCATCGGTACCATTACCCAATTGAATATTTCATATATAAAATCTGAGGCCTTATCCTCCCAAAGATTAGAATCATAGACATGGATAGGTTTAGCATCCAATGGAGCCCAGCTCCAACTGATTAAGGAAAAAGGCATCATGGAACACACAGTGTCCATGATATATGCAGACATAAAAAATGAGGCAGCTCTCTCACTTTCCCTCTGCATCCGATATTCTGTAATTCGACTGGTCAGACTATCTCGCAACATTTTGGCCTAGTTGAAAGAACAACCTTCTACGACTGTATGCATCAGAGGCACCCATGGGAGGAAAAAATGTGTGGTGTCTTCCCTCCCATACAATCTATAGGTCATCATTGCTATGTATTTGAACTATGGTTCCAAAGAAGATATGGAATAAACTCCGTTTCTATTTGCCCTAAACTTCACGAGGTGTGAGACCCAATCCTTGATCAAATCAGATAAGATTTTCCCGTATTGCTTGCATTCCTTCTATTTAAAATACTCTAGAAACTTGGCATTGTATGTGAAGTTCAACGTGGGTGGTAACATCTACATTGCCTATAATTTTTCTAGTCTAAAGGTCCCAACAATGACCTTTTGTTGGTTGATGATGGTTCTAGTAGGGATATCTACATGATCTAGTGCCCATTGGATCATGTCATAGTAAGGTAGAAGATGTGGCCTAGCCACTACTTTGTGCATCTCTTCCTGGACGACGATCTTGTATTTGGTAGTCAAGTCATCTTTCTCGTTGTCACTGGAATCATCTGAACAGTTCACCAAATTAGATTGCAGAACCTCAGAGATGTATGACCAGGTTCGTATAGAATCAGCGCTTCATGGTGAAGTATCTGAAACATTATTAGAGCATTGTCCTGAAATCTCAACACTTATCTTGAATGCTTTTCATGGGGCCATGAAAGAAGATAGTGACATAGCTCTCCTGTAATAAAAATGCGTATACATACAGAGATCAGTTTCCTGAGAAAAAATTATCTGCGTGGGATATAAATGAGCTTTATGAATAGAACATAATGAAAAAAGATCTATATCTTCAATCATTTAAAATATCGATGTCCTTATGACAGAACGATCAAATCATATTTAGAGACAGATTTAGCAATAAAAACCATATCCTTACTTGCCATTTCTCCCTATTTCTAATTAATGCCATAAATTTCGACGATTCATGGGACCAGTTGGCGCAAGGAACATTTAAAAATACCTCGACTATGCCTATTATTACTTGTATTAAACACTGATTAAGTTGTCTTAGCTAATTTAATTAGGATTTTTTAAACTTTAATCAACCTTTCGGTGTTTTCCGTATCGGGAGTTTTCATTATAACCTTTCGAGCCTCTAAAACCCAAGATTTCGATGACGCGATCTATTTGAGAAAAAACGTAATCTGGATTAAGTGTTTGATTAATCATGTTTAGTTAAAAATCGCGACTTCGCGACTCGGGACTTCGAAGGTAAAGTTCCTGGGAGAAGCATATGCCGAGTTGCGAAATTCTGAGATCAAGATGGTGTGATCTAGTTAAGTCAGAAGGTAAACTGGATTAAGTGTTTAATTAAATTAGAATTAAGTAATATAGCGACTTCGTGATTCGGGGCTTCGAAAGTATAGCTTTTGGGAGAAACATATTCTGAGTCGGGAAATCTCGACAAACTTTAACTATGGTTAAAAACTACTCACCCCTGACACTAACCCGGGTAACTTGCATGGATGTCTCATGACTTCGCCTATAGGAGTTGTGAAGGTGAGACTTTTAGGGAGGGAAAATGTCGAGATGTGAAATACCGACAACGCTTAACTAAGGTTTTAATGAAATTTACTCTTGGCGCTAACATGGGTAAAATTTCAAGGTTACATCGCGACTTCGTGCATCGGGGCTTAAAAACATTGTGACTTGTAACTCCCGAAATGAGATCTCCCGAGGTAAAGAAAAGTGAAAAAACTCATTCATGGTCAAAAGGAAAAGGTATTAGGAGTACAACGACCATCACCACTTTACATATCAGGGTTACTAATACTTTCAATGTGTAAAGGTTACAAAGTAAAAAAGTACTTAGATGACCAACCTTTGACTGCAGAATTACGCTTAAAACTAGTCGAAAAAGGTGGCTCCAACATAAGCTCCAACTAGGGATCAGGTTTCCATGTGAGACAGGAAGAGTAGTAAACCACGTTCCTATATTGGGTATATGGAGTCATTTGTTTCACTTCTATTAAACTTTCTTTAGGGAAAAGATAAACAGAGGGAAGAAGAGATCTTGTCTTTCACTTCTGCAAAGCTTTTCAATACTCAATTATGTTTCACAGTCAGCTACAGTCCCTTTCATGACTTTTTCTTTCTCTTTATTGAATTTAGGTCTGCATTAAGACAATCAAAATAGTCTTAGGAAATCCAACAGATCTTGTGGCTTTTGATTTGCATCCAACGAAATTTATTACATGTTTTTAATCGGGGAGTCCTGTCTGGATTTAGGATGTGGATCCAATTTCGAGAAATTTGATTACCAGAGTAGAGTGAAATTCATGTATAACAACCTTACAGATATCTCAGATATTGCTTCACTTCTAGTGGGCTTGTTCAGTACCCCAGTGAAGTTATCTGCCCCTTTTTTGCGGAATTTCCTTTCACCACTTCGAAATATATTTATGCATTTAAATGTTGAGATGAGGGCAATCATTTATGAATTTCCTTTCATCATCTATCCAGACTAGATGTACAATTAGATATGACTTTCCTTTCACCATTTTTCTTATAATTTTGTTTTTAGAACACGAAGTGGGGGCAATCAGTTTGTATGAGGGGTGATTTTGTATAATATTTTTCAATGGAGGTCTGTCAACTTACTTTGATTACTCGGTACCAACCTTCCCTTAACTTTAAACACACCTTAACCCAAAGGAAAAAGGGGGAATACATTTCTAGGGGTTTTCCTTAGAGCAAGCCTCAATCCTTCGAAACTATTGAAAAAACTAGAATAGTCAGGATCCACCTACGCATAACTTGCTTAGTAAGAGACTAAGAAGTTATGAAGACCAGCTTCCTTTCCAAAATACGCTTTACAACTTTCAAAGTTAAAACATAATCTCATCCCCCTATGTATATAAATCTGGAAAAGTACTTGGATTTTTAAGAAGGTAAATTTGAAGACCGGAAGAAAAGTGACGGACATATGCTTGTACACTGAGGAGCAGGTGTCGAAAATTAAAACCGGTTTTTGAAAACCCTTTCCCAGAGATGCTTTACTTAACTATCACCTATCTTTATTTTAAGTTAACTTCTTAGGACCCAGAGAAAGTAATTGTTCCTTTTAATAACAACTAAGTGAAAACATTAAATTAATGGGACCGTTATGGTGCTTTGGAGACCTTTGCTTTCTTAAAGAACGAAATTCTCAAGAATTCATACCTTTACCTTACCATTTTGAAACAAATGAATACCTTTTCTATCACCTGTTTTCGGAAAATTCAACCTCTGATATATAACTTTTCATTTTCTCCTTTTGCTCATTCAGGTCGCAAGCCGAAATCCTATAGACACGAAAAGTGCCCTTTAAAAGAGTTGAATTTATTTAAAAATTGCATATCTCTATTTCTACTGACCTAATTAATTAAAAATGAAAACTTACCTCAAAGGAATAATGAAATAGAAAGAAAATACAAACCGGTATATACAATGGAAATCCTTTGGGAACCAATTATTTCATGTAGTGTTTTAAATAACGCCCGTTGACAGGGGCGTTGAAGATTTTACCGTCCAGATTTTCTAATAAAAATGATTTTTTTCCTTCGGAAGCTGCGACTCTAAATGGTCCATACCAAATATGATTGAATTTACCGTGCTTCGCCAAATATTCCTTCGTAGCATCCCATATCAAGACAAAATTGCCCAGACGAAACTCTCTGTCTTTTATCTTACAGTCAAATAACATTTTCATGTCGTCTTGATATTTTTGCAATCTTTCGTCCACTTCGACCCGGTGTTGTTGTACTTCGATCAACTGATTTATTCTCCTTATGACATGGTTTGGTTCTTATTTTTCATCTTTCCATAGTTTCATTACGGGAAGTGCCAAGTTTATGGGCAATACCATGTCAGTCCCGTACACCATCTGGAAAGGAGAAATGTCGATGGATTTTTTCGTACCAATATGATTTTCCCATAGTGCGTATTTTAAATGTACAAGCCAGGATATCTTGTTCTCATTCAACTCTTTATTAATTATGTTGATCAGAATTTTGTTTGAAGACTCAACCAGTCCATTTCCTTGGGGATAATATGTCATAGAATGGCCAAGTACAATATTATATTTTTGGCAAAAACTGATCATAGCCATAGATTTAAAATCCTGGGCATTATTTTTGACTATATTTCAGGGGTAGCCGAATTTAGATAAAATGTTTTCTTCTAGGAAATCTATTACCACTGAATCTGTAGCCCTTTTGGTTGGAATAACCTCTACCCATTTAGTAAAGTAATCTGTGGTGGTTAGGATCCATTTATGTTGAGTGCTGGAATGGGGGTTAATTTCGCCTATAACATCTAGTCCCCACTACTGAAAAGGAGCCTCTGTTTTGACTGGAACTAAAGGTAGCACTAGGATTTTATGCTTGCCTGCGAACAGTTGGAAAGGGTCGCAAGCCCTGACTTTGGCATTTACATCCGAGAAAATTTTAGGCCAATAATACCCTACCCTCGGGATTTTATAAGCTGTCACTCTCCAAGTGTGATGTCCCCCACACACTCCTTCGTGGAATTCGCTTATGACCTCCTCTATTTCAGATTCAACCAAAAAAACCAACATGAAGCCAAGTGGGTTCTTCCAATACAATTTACCCTCAGATATACAGTATTTGACCGCATATAGTTTTAGAGTTCTGGCTTTGGATGGAAATAAATCACTCAGGCACTTCAAAGTCAGTAGGTAGGATACTATGTTTTTGTACCAATCAGAGGATGTAAACTTCTCTTCGATTCTAATTTCACTTGTTTGATCATAGAGCTTGCTCATATCCTCATATTCTCCACATCCCTGTATGTTATTTATGCTGAGGGCTCTGAAATTAGATTTAGCTAAGAGTTTAGCCAAACCTTGACCCTTTACTAGTTTCGTTGGCTTTATCTCCAGATCAAATTCTTGAATTTTTGCAAGCCACGATCCCCTTTTTCCATCACTGTCAGGCTGCACTAAAATGTCTTTTATAGAGCTAGTAAGTACATACATGATTATCTTGGAATGCAATACATAAGTTATAAAAGCCTTTAATTCATTTACCATAACATATGCTTGTTTTTCCATTATATCGTATTTTAGTTCTGCGTCTCTGAGGCTTTTGCTGAAAAAGGCTATCGGTTGTTCGAAACCTTCCTCATTTCTCTGGAGGAGCACCGCAACAATGGTATGCTCGGAGATGAACGAGAAAATGAGAAAATCCTTTAGATAGTTGGGACTTGCCAGTATAGGTGCCTCTCTTATAACCCTCTTGATACGTGAAAATGATTCTTTGGCTTCTGCTGTCCATTTTACCTTGTTGTTTTTCTTTAAAATACATGTGATTAATTTCACAATTTCAGCAAAGTTTGGGATAAACCTCCTCAAAAAATTTATCTTTCCTAAGAATGACTGAATTTCCTTTACATTTCTAGGAATATTTATTGTGTCTATAGCTTGAACCCTACTGGGATCAATTTTAATTCTATCTTGAGACACAATATGGCCCAGCAGTTTACCTTCTCGCATGGCAAAGTGAGACTTTTGGGGGTTTAAAGACAGACTGAACCTATGGCATTTTTTGAAAGTCTGTTTGAGATGTATTAAATGATCTTCGTCAGACTTAGAAAAAATGGTTAGATCATCGAGATAGATAACTACAAACTTTTCTCTTTCACCGATGAAAGTGATATCCATAGCACGCTGGAAGGTGGTACCTGCATTCATTAGACCGAAAGGCATTTTATCATACATGAATGTACCCTAGGGTGTAGTGAAGTTTTTTTTTTCTTTATCTTATTCATTTACAACAATTTGATTGTACCCAGAGAAATCGTCGATCATAGACATTCTATTTTCTCCGACTACCTTTTCTAAGACATGATCCATTTTAGGTAAGGATAGTTATCTTTGAGGGAAGATTTATTTAAATTTCTGAAATCAACACACAGTCTAATCTCCCCACTCTTTTTTCTAACCTGGACCAAGTTTGCCACCCAATCAAAGTATCTCAGTGGTACTATTATTTTCGCATCTAAAATCTTCTTAACTTCTCTTTCAACTATGGGTAATAAGATAGGGTTGATTTGTCTAAGTTTTTGTCTAAAGGGTTTGACACCAGACTTCATAGGTATGTTCGATCGCTGTGGTTTCATAGGTCCTAATATCTTCGTAAGACCAAGCGAAAATATCTTTATATCGTGCAAGAAAATTTTATACTTATTTTTCACCTCAAGAGGAAGGTACTTTGATATTTTCACCGTCCTAGGTTCCTCTTTTGTCCCTATATCACAATCTTCAACCTCTTATGGTTGGGGTTGGAGAGTGAATTTTAAAGGCATGCCATTTTGATCAAAAAGTCTCTCCTAGACATAATAGTATGCTTGGTTTAATTAGCCATTTATATATTTGAAGTTGAAGGTTCACAAGAACTCTTGGTCTTGGGTTGTGGGTGTTTAAGCTGATAGACTGTAGTAGTCAGCTTAGGAGAACCTCTATCTTTCAATATTTTTTCGAGATCTGAAACAGGCGTGGTCTGCTTGTTCTCTAGTTTTTGTTTGGTATTCTTTCGGCTAGATGCCAAATTACTTATACATAGAGTCACCAAGTTAAAGATAAGAAAATCCTTTACAAAGTGCTCACTCTTTGTTCACTATCAAAGGGTGAACTTGAAAATATGTCATTCTTCCCATGGAAAAGGTTTCGTAACTTCATCCCTGGTAGTAGCGCCAAAACGATGTTTTTCCAGAGTCTATACTTAATTATTTAAAAAGTATAGTGTCTAGGCACCCGAAAGTGAGTAAGGTGTAAAAGGGGAGGAGAGTCAACCTTCGGGAAAGGAAGCTAGGGTTGATTTCCAGGTTGTCGTTGTCTGGCTTCCAACTATTCCTGGATGTTTATATCTCATTCAATTGCAGCCCATGAATGTTCAAGTTCTACCTGGGTGGTGGCTATTTTAAGTATAGTATCGAAGATATTTAAAACGATATGGGTTTGGTCTGATAAACTAGGTTCGATATTAGGTTGTCTTACAACGGGGACAGTCATAGAGGAACAAAAAAATTTAAAAGAGATCTGAAAGTTTTCATGCTGTATCAATTTGATCTTATAAAAGAGAACTTTGAAATTAATATTAAGGACAAAATGCAAACCAAAGGCCTTTTTTCATAACTACGTTATATTTGAAATAAATAGTGTGTGAAATATGATAAAACATTTAGTTGTTTACAAAGTAAGGCTCCTATCAAGGGAGAATCTCACTCCATAAACAAAAGAAGAAAATAGGCTAAGAAGGGATATGACGAAGCATAAAATATGACAACCTAAAAGTTTCATAGGTCTTGTACCTACTAGTAGAAGATACAGAGGAAAAAATGTAAATGATATAGATGACTAAAATTTAATCACTACAGTAGAAGTTTTACTAAATTGCAGTGCAACATTCATCAGATGTATATAAGATAAATAAAATTGAATATGAATAACAAAGAGAACAAATTCATAACAAAGTCTTGACGAAATCAAGATTATTTGGATTGCTTTATATTAATTCTCAAAAAGGAGATAGCCTTTATTACAATCGACCAAAAAGGTCCAGCCCCTTTTTTCTTTGTACAAAATGTATATTTATAAAAAAAATTATATGTTGGAATCTCAATCGTTCCAGAGGTTTTCGGTTACGATCAAAGGAGCTTAAACCTTTCATTTCTTTATCTCTGTCCTCATTTGGTACCGGAAACCTGCCTCTTTGCATGCTCCGTGAAAATAACACACTTCTCCACCAGCTGTGATATCAACTTAGAAGGTTCTGCTTGATTATTGGCCTAAAAAATATAACAATCTTTCACCAATAGTGGCAACTTTCCTTCCACCTGTTGGTCTTTGGTGCTAATAGAACATAATAGTATGCTTGGTTTAATTAGCCATTTATCTATTTGAACTATGTCCATTTTGGTTATTTGTGATATTTCAGCTAATTCTCTTTCTTCATTTTCCTTGATATTTAGCAGATATTTGGCTGTATTGATTTGACCTAGTATCTCAATGCAACTCTCACCATCGGAACCCAACAAAATCCCATTTAACAAAAGAAAAGTTTCTTCGCAATATTTTCTTATCTCCTTAGCTTATTGTATGTCTTCAGATATATTATGCTCCCATTCTTTCAATAATATGTTTCCCCTGGTCTTCTGTGGGATGGGAAAACTGGAACTACTTCTTATTTCCCTTCTCGTCATGGCTATCTATAATAGCCTGTTGGAACGCAACCTGAGCCACTCCGACTTCCCTTTATCTAGGAGAGATGTTCTACAATACCTGATCAATGAGTTGGCAACTTCCTTGAATCATTTCTACTTTAACAAGAAGACCTTGTTGCGCTGTTGATAACCTTTTTCTGATTTCTATTGCTTGGGATTGAAATATCCCGATATCGATTACCTGGCTTTTAGAGAACTTTAATTTGGCCTGAATCTGGTCTATCAATTCTCCTTTCTATCCTATCTGTATCTGACTTGTCTAAGCCATCAATTGTGTTTGTTCGAGATTGACTTTGAGCCGCTAGATTTCTTTTTGATCATCTATTCTAGATTTCTCTAAAGTTTCATTTGTCTGATCTTTGGAAGCAGCCTCTACTATAGCTAGTTTAGCCTCTAATGTCTTGATTAGATGATTTTTTCACTTCATCTGATCTTTTAGGGTCCCGACTGAATATTGGTTTGCCGTAGCGAAATCCCCCAATGTTCCTGCTATTTGCGTTGCAAATTCTTCTTTTTTCATAGTTCTCTGATTAGTTATAGTTTTAAATTTATTAGATACAGTACTTGCCTCTTGGTAGAGTTCTTCTCTCACGACATCCTTTATCTTCTTATTGAATAACAATTCATTCGGGGGTAGCTCTTCCACTGATATGGGTGTTAATTCTTCACCAAAAATCCAACCTGCATCTGGGATTCCCTTTGTTGGTTGCAAGGGAGTAATAGAAATGATGGGATTGCTTACCTGTTTAGATGAGTTCCTTGGATTAACAACCAAAGTTGGCTCACTTGGAGGATCGGAAGTCTCGGCTTCCTATTTTGGGCCCCCAGTTTTCTCTTTCTCATCCTGGTGTTCTTCTTTGTCGGCTGTTGAATCTTTAGAACCTTCGGCTTCTGTTTGTTGCACCTATACGGTCGTCAGATTCTCACCCAGTAATACTGGGGGAAGGCAGCTCTTCCTATGTTCTTGGAATTTGAAAACATCATCTCTCTCTTCGCGAGAAAGGGCTTGTATCTGAGCCAAAACCTTGGCATAAGATCTCGAGCCTTGAAAAATATCATCATGAGGTGAATTCTCGTGCTCAAATCTTTTAAGGCCATAGCTAGCTAAGTGATTACTCATGACCCTATGTGGGTCATGTTTCTTGAATTCAATGTGGACTAATTTTATAACTTCTAAGGCTACTGCCTCAACCTTTGCATGCCTAAAATCTAATAAAGAATAGGTGTTTAAATGAATGGGGAGAGGTGGCCATACCTTCTTTGAAAATCCTTTCAGCTCTTTACTTATGCCACCAATCATGGTTTGCCTGGGGATCTCACGACAAGATAGCCTATCGGGTATAAATAATGGTAGAGCATGTGGAGGGAAAAAAGCACCGAAAACCTTGATGTATGAAAATTCTTCCTCCACGTACCAGTCGACCACCTTGCTCAAATTGGTTGCGATGCTATCTGAGATCCTGGGCAGTGGATTACCGAAGATGGTGACATGCATTGGTACCATTACCCAATTGAAGATTTCATATATAAAATTTGAGGCCTTATCCTCCTAAAGCTTAGAATGATAGACATGGATAGGCTCATCATCCGATGGAGCCCAGCTCCAACTCATTAAAGGAAAAGGCGTCAGGGAACACACAATGTCCATGATGTATGCAGACAAAAAAAAATGAGGCGGCTCACTCGCTTTCCCTCTACATCCGATATTCTCTAATCTGATTGGTCAGACTATTTGACAATAGTTTGGCGTAGTCAAAAGAACAACCTTCTGCGACTGTATGCATCAGAGGCACCCATGGGAGGAAAAAATATGTGGTGTCTTCCCTGCCATACAATCTACAGGTCATCATTGTTATGTATTTGAATTATGGTTCCAAAGAAGATATGGAATAAACTCTGTTGCTATCTTCCTTTAACTTCGCGGGGTCTGAGACCCAATCCTTGATCAAATTAGATAAGATTTTTCCATATTGCTCGCATTCCTTCTATTTAAAATCCTCTAGAAACTCAGCATTGTATGTGAAGTTCGATGTGGGTGGTAACTTGTACAACATCTGTAAGTTTTCTAGTCTAAAGGTCCCAACAGTGACCTTCTTCTCGCTGATGATGGTTCTGGTAGGGATATCTACATGATCTAGCACCCATCGGATCATGTCATATTAAGGAAGAAGACGTGGCCTGGCCGCTACTTTGTGCAAATTTTCTTGGATGACGATATTGTATTTGGTAGTCAAGTCTTATTTCTCGTTGTCACTGGAATCATCTAAATAGTTCACCAAATCAGATTACAGAACCTTGCAGATGTATGAACAAGTTCATATAGAATCAACACTTCATGGTGAAGTATCTAAAACATTATCATAACCTTGTCTTGAAATCTCAACACTTATAGTGGATGCTTTTCGTGGGGCCATGACAGAAGATTGTGACTTAGATCTCCTGTAATAAAAATGTGTATACATACAGAGATCAGTTTGCTGAGAAAAAATTATCTGCATGGGATAGAAATGAGTTGTATGAATAGAACAGAAAGAAAAAAGATCTATATATTTGATCATTTAAAATCTCGATGTCTTTATGACAGAATGATCAAATCATATTTAGAGATAGATTTAGCAATAAAAACCATATCCTTACTTGCCATTTCACCCTATTTCTAATTAATGCCATAAATTTCGACGGTTCGTGGCATCAGTTGGCACAAGGAACATTTAAAAATACCTCATAGACTGTGCCTATTATTACTTGTATTAAACACTAATTAATTTGGCTTAGCTAATTTAATCAGGATTTTTTATACTTTAATCAACCTTTCAGCGTTCACCATATCGGGAGTTTTCACTCTAACCTTTCGAGCCTCTAAAACCCAAGATTTTGATGATGCGATCTAGTTGAGAGAAAACATAAAATGGATTAAGTGTTTGATTAATCATGTTTAGTTAGAAATCGTGACGTCGCGACTTGGGACTTTGAAGGTAAAGTTCCCGGGAGGAGCATATGTCGAGTTGCGAAATTTCTAGATCACGATGGTGTGATCTAGTTAAGTCAGAAGGTAAACTGGATTAAGTGTTTAATTAAACTAGAATTAAGTAATATCACGACTTCGTGATTCGGGGCTTCGAAATTATATATTTTGGGAGAAACATATGCCAAGTTGGAAATCCCAACAAACTTTCAGTATGGTTAAAAACTACTCACCCCTGACACTAACTCGGGTAACTTGCACGGACATCTCACGACTTCGCCTATCGGAGTTGTGAAGGTGAGACTTTTAGGGAGGGAAAACACCGAGACGTGAAATAATGACAACGATTAACTAAGGTTTTAAAGAACTTTACTCTCGGTGCTAACCTGGGTAAACTTTCAAGGATACATCGTGACTTCACGCATTGGGGATTAAAAACATTGTGACTTGTAACTCCAAAAATGCGATCTCTCGAGGTAAAGAAAAGTGAAAAAAATCATTCATGGTCAAAAGGAAAATGTATTAGGAGTAAAACAACCATATCAGGGTTACTAAGACTTTCAATGTGTAAAGGTTACGAAGTAAAAAATGACTTAGATGACCAACCTTTGACTGTAGAATGATGCTTAAAACTAGTCAAAAAAGGTGGCTCCAATAGGTCCTTTAATACCATTCATATCAGTGAACTTGGTTGGAAACAAGTCCTGATATTCGTGCAACAATTCTTTGATCTTGTCAATTGCGGTATCATCCCAGTAATATTCGACATTGGCGAGCTTCGGTGTCTCCTCTGTCTCAATTTTGACATTTTTGATCTTGATGGGTTGACCAATAAATGGTAGCTCAACTCCTGGTCCTTCCACATCTGTATGGACTTCTGTATCAATGATGTTTACCTTCCTGGGATTGTCATCATCATCGGCACTGATGTTGTAGCAACTCTACAATTTATGGAGAGGTGCAGTCCATTTGTCCTCTTCTTGTTCCATAGGGAGGCTATATGCCACCTCGAATACCTTTTGTCTCATGATATGCAATGCTTGGTCTACTAAAGGATATTCACTTTCAAACAAAAAAATGGTTACAAAGTTGTAAATCATACCTTCCCAATCTATAGTGACGAGGTGCAGCTCTGCTTGAAGGTACTAGTTGATAGGGGTCATTTCCAGTGTGTTAATGAATCTATGCACCCATTGTTCTCGATGGATGTCACTCCAGGCCTCTTCGCAGCTTCACACATGGTCCTTTGGGCAACTTCGACCTGTGTACCTTACTTCATAGCTTACTAATTGTGCTGAGAACCACACTGTCATCAAGGTTCGACATTGTGTCCAGTCTGTGATGTTTTTTTT
The DNA here is from genome assembly GCA_000966675.3 of Picea glauca. Classification (NCBI taxonomy): domain Eukaryota; kingdom Viridiplantae; phylum Streptophyta; class Pinopsida; order Pinales; family Pinaceae; genus Picea; species Picea glauca. Next base: position 290,838 of record JZKD02S0069419.1, read on the forward strand.
ATGCGTCCCCCACCATCTTGCTAGTGTGGATTTCAGGGCCTCTTCCATAGCCAAAAACCTCTGTTGTGTTGGTACGATTTCTTCAAATTCCATCAAGAAGGATTCTAAAGGATTCATACCATCGAAGGTAGGTAAGTTACTTATGGTTTTACCAATCCAATGAACCTCTCTGGTCAATCGAGCACATATCCTTGTGGACACGTCATACATATGGTTCTGCCAGTTCTCCAATGCTTCTTTTGAATCTGATGAACATGCATTGACACTTCGCCAACTCATATTCCCATCAACTATAGGGTTGATGTAATCCTGTTGTCTGGTTGTCAGCTTGTATATTTTTTCTAGTTCATATGCATGATCTTCTTCTCTGATGGGTTCTGTGTATCACTGACCCTCATCTAGATCTAAGGGTGCAATGACCCTAAGGCCATATTTTTCAAATTTCATATGTATTTTCTTCAAATTGAAAACAATGGAATTATCAAAGGCCCAATCAATTCCTAGCAATGTGGGGTAAGGGAAGTTGTCATCAACAATTTCAATTACCTCAAAATATGCAAAGGTCTAAATCCATCGATGTCCACAAGGACATGCTCCAATCTTCCAAATGGGTTAACAACTTGTTGATTAGCCATGCGAAGTCTGATCGGGGAATAGATCAGCTTGGTTTTTCCCATTAATGCCCACATTTTCTTCATCATGACATTAACCTCCGACCCTAAGTTGAGGACCACATAGTTTATATCATACTCTCCTATCTGATCATTCAAGTGTAATTCTTTATTTGTCCTTCTCTTCTGACCAATTTGGTGTACTTCCCTATTCAGTAAGGGGTCTACTTTCCCTAGATCATACTGTCTAATTAAGTTTTGTAATTATTGTACAACATTTTCATCCTAAATCAACTTAATACAAGTGTAGAAAAATTCGATGAGCTTGCTTACTTATTTTCCCTCTTTTGGTGAAGCCGATTGATCAAACGCGTGAGGCATTCCATATTATATTATTTCTAATCGTGTATTTGATAAAGATCCTCGATCTCCTTTGAAATATTTTCTTGCCTCCTCAAATATCTGTCTTTCTCTCTTAGCATCGAACGTTGGGGTATTCTCCACAACTTTTCTTACTCCAGGGCCTTCTGCAGTATTTCCTTGGGCTACTCTATATTCTCCTGTAGTAGCGCCTCCTCGAGTGATAAAAACAACTCTAGGGCCTATTACACGAAGTTCAGTATATATTAGTTGTACTTGTGGGTTCTACTGAGGTCCTCGTCTTTCTTAAAGCTTCGTTAGTAGTACAGGGAAGTCCTCAATGACATGCTCGAATGAGTTACAATAACTGCAAGTGGTACAAGGGTTCTGACAGTCCCTTGCTAGATTTCATGGCTATGCATAGTTATAACAAATTATTTTTCCTCGGCCTCATCCCATACCTCATCCTTGTCCTCGTCCTCTGAATCCACCGTGAGGATTGAAGTTTCCTCTTCCTGGGGAGTTATATTGTGCATTGTTTCCTTCTTGATGTGGTTTGCCTTGGATCTTGTATATGTCTATTGATATTTCATGCATGAGATCGTAAGATCTCCAATCTCTGTCATCATGCCATACTGATTTACAGAATGTGAAATACAAGTTCGTGGGTGTCTAAACATACTTCTGCATGTAATAGAACTCACTAGGGCAATGTCAAGTTCTGCATACTTCACACCAGGGTAATGTGACTTGCTTCAAAGGGCTTGGAGCTCCAAAAGCCAAACATTCATGAAACAAGGGACAATGCTCCTTGTCACGGCCTTCTGATTTGCATATGATATGCTAGATGTATTCTCTTTTGTCTTTTCCTTTGTCTTTTTCATGTCCTCGACCTACAAAGACAAACTAGTTAACTGACTCATGATCTGGCTCATACCTCCGTTGGATTCTCCGATGTGGGATGATTCAAGATTCATAGCGATCTCCATTGCTTCTACCTGTGAGGAAATCTTCTACTGCATTAGTGGAGCTATGATATGTGGTAAAAGAGAATTGATAAACCATTATTTATTCTTCTTGTCTGGGATCTTGAAAGTCAGTCAACCTGTCAGGGTCTTGAATCTTTGATCAAACTCCCAAACAGGTTCGACTACCTTCTGCTTGATCTCCTTCAGCTCTGTAATACATTGTGACTCCCACTTAGGTTTCTTAAACTCTACAATAAGTGCATTCTTCATCTCATTTAGTGGTTTCGGTTGTGCAAGTCCTTGGACAAGCTTCATGTACCATCTCAATGCACAATCCCTTAGCATAGTGCTAAATTGGTTTCTTTTAACAGCTTCACTGGTGATGTTTTTAATATTCCATATGGCCTCACACATGAACTAGTGTTGATTAGGATATTCATATCCATCTTTTATAAATATAGGGAGCCTCATCTCATCTTCCATGGAGTTGACTAGATTTCCTGTCTGAGTAGATGTTGAACTACTAGTAATAGTGCTCTGAGGACTCTGGTGCTTCTGAATATTCTGATTACTTATCATTTCTGAAACAACAGGAGGATTTATATTACTTACTTCAGTGGCCTACATAGTTCCTGGTGTTTTTTCTCATCCTGACGAAGTTCTTCAACGGCTTCTTCCACTGCCCTAGTGGGTTCTTAGTGCTCTTTGTCTGTCATATCCACCTCTTCTCCACTATAGAAACCCTCTTCCCTATAGTTTTTCTTAAATAGGTTCTCAAGGTGAATCCCTATGAATACTTTTCCACTGTGCATATGTCCAACTTTTGTGTCATTGTCGCTATCTAAATTCTTGAACATTAGCCTTTTCAGATCCAGCTAGTCTACTGTATCTTCAAGATATGGTTTTCATGCAAGAGCATATTGATTCTTAACTTCAGAAAATGAAAAAAATTCCCGTTGGGTCCTTTAAAAAAGTATCTCTCGGCTTGGCTATATGACTCTACTTTGTCAACAACAAATTCGGTGATATACCCTACAATGGTACTATCAAACCAGTGATCTACCACTCTGGATAAGGCGTTATCAACTCTCTTAACCTTATAGATTAGTGTCGACGTCCAAACCACAAGGGGTCTAGATCTGATATCAAACTGGGTATATACTAACCTAGCCAACCACTCAAACAACTACTGATGGATTCCTCCAAAGAAGATCTCATGGATGTTGGTGAAAATGTATCTTTGTAGCCAATCTTTAGTACTCAGCTTAGGGTTTTTGTTTTGGGCTTCCACTCAGTGCCTCTCTTGATCCTCTATCCACTTTTGAATCTCTTTCTTCGATGGGAACCAACTTGAAATTCCCTCAAGAAGATTATGGTCCCAATAATGGAACCATTTATTGGCACAGGGGTAGACTCGAGGTTCACTCCAAGAGCGCACCAACAAGCCCTAGCCACTGGCCCTTTCGACAACACTATAATGATCCCAAGCCAAATTCTTTCTTGGAATCACTAACTACTACTAATTTATTGAGTTATTAAGTGCATACAAGATTCATCAACACATGGAGATCACAATATATTCAA
>JZKD02S0069419.1:298239-309657 GCA_000966675.3 Picea glauca
ATACAATCTGGTTGTGGCCGAGTGTGGTGAGCCCATGGTACCACCAGTTGTGGGCCTTTCCATCCAAGTACATAGTGGCAAACTTGATGGCCTCCATCTCTCTCATGGGGTTAAGATACAGGTAGTATCCAGCTTCTGCACCCATGCTTGTGCTGTCATCTTAGCCGTACCATCAAAGTATGAAATCTCTATCTTCCCTTCCCTTCGCTCAAACTCAAAGCTGCCCCTGTGGTTCATCCTAGGCTGGTTTCTGAACCTGAGTTGACAATACTGGTCTAGGGACATCTGTCTTTGAACTTTCATATCCAAGCTATAGTATTCCCTGGTACTCCTGGCTAATTGTGCCACAAAATCTTCGACCTGTTCATGTTGCTCTTGCTCATCTGTAAATGTGGGAATGTATGGTCTGGGGTTAGCTCTGCTACCTAAGTATTGGCCTAGCGGTTCATGTTTGAACACTGGCATGTATGGGCTATGATTGGTCCTGCTACCCATCTGCCCATGGAACATGCCACCCCCAAGACTTCCTTCGGATCCTGGTGCTTTCTCCGGGTTATATCTGACTTCCTCATGGGTTCCACCGGACCCTCCAACCTCCTTATTCCCACACGTATCAGGATCTTTGCCTCAATGGGTTACTTGCATCAAAAGGTCAGTTATCCTAGTTTGGTTCTCGTTCATTTTCTGTAGATTCTCATCAAATTTATTCAAGGTTTCAAAGATTTCGACCTGTCCCCTTCTGTTGGTTTCCTGATACTCATCCAACTGTCGGACCAATGTGCTTTTTGTGTAGTTCATGTTTTGTTGGAAATTACCAAATTCATTTACTAAGAGAGCCAAGCCCTGAGGCTCATGGTCGTCCCCTAACCCTTCTATTTATGCCTCCGTTTCACTGTTGTTTATCTTCCTCCAACCCATAACAATTCCCCTGTACTTTTGCATGCACCGATCTCTCCACAGGTTTGGAGGATCGAGGCTCTGATACCACTGTAATGATCCCAAGACAAATTATTTCTTGGAATCACTAACTACTACTAATATATTGAGTTATTAAGTGCATACAAGATTTATCAACACATGGAGATCACAATATATTCAAGATGTAGAAGCACAAGCAAAGATATGACCTTTTTATTATGAGCAATGTAAGATCAATACAATAGTTGGCCGATCTGGCATAGACCTCAGATGGTCGTACAAGCAATATATATGAGCTTCTACAAAATGCTCCCGACAATACAAAATAAGCCTCCAAAGGCTGGATATATAATGAAGACTAAATCAAGCAGATCAACCTCCAAGATGGAAAGTGCCACGTCCTGCTAGAATGCTGAAGCCCTGAATAATTCTTCCCTGCTACCAAAAGTGTCCAATCATCCTGAGAAATATGCCAAATGATAGATTGGGCAACTGTAAGGAAAACCCGGATGTCCAAATTCCCAAATCCACTCTCAAACTCCGTAGATCTTAATTCTCCACTGAATGGTGTGCCCCACTGGATGACTGAAACCCTAGCTTGTTCATCCCTGATGAAGGAGGCCTCCAAATGATCTAAAACTCTCCAAGAATATAGATCAGGCTATAAGAATCCCATGGGAGAAGTTTCGGGCTTAGATCTCAAGCAGATCTCCCTAGATATGTGTTTTACTGAATCACAGGATGTCCCCTATGGCTCCACGACGTCCCAATCTGCAGACAAATGTAGAATGATGATAACCCTCCAGAAAAACCCTCAAATTGATGGACCTGCCCTTGCAAACAAAACCCAACTGTCGGAATGGCCCCAGGCCCTCAGGATGAGTTGGATCGAACCTCCCTCGATAAGTTGGCCCTGAAACTAGAATGGTGTGGAGGAGTCTTTCATCCTCGAGACCAAGTTGTGGATCAAGGTGAGTGGATATTTCACCACTAAGTTGCTCACAAGGGTTTGTACAAAAAAAACCCCAAACTAAATGCTCAAGAGCAATAGTAAATGCTAATCCAAAACCAGAATGAGTAATAGGTGCACCCCAACCTCTTACTTATACTTTTCCTTCTAATTCTCTATTGAGTTAGGTTAACTCCCAGGTTTAATCTTCTATTCTTCGATTGAGTTATCTTTTACTCCTTTATCCTTTTCCTTTCTTAAGTCAACTTAAAAATATAACTTTTAACTTCTTGACTTCCCCCCCCTTCAATGTGAGACTATGACCTAGTGGGGGTGCCTAGGCCACTGAGTCTCCTCATCACCTTTCTAAGAGGTGGGAGACATTACAAACATCTGTGGAGCAGATGCAGTCTCACCTGAAGAAGCTATGAGGGGGTTGTATGACAGATATGTCTACAACCAGGGGAATATCAAGTGGATCTAGTAGAACAACAACACAATATGCACCTATCACTTAGCAAGCTAGATCTTCCCTATAAAGTTATAGATTTAATCTGACACAACAAGGTAAATAACAATATAACAACAATAGAGATCAAAGAATCAATGACACATACACAATGTGAGATATACATGGTTCAGCCTCACTCTAGGGATACGTCCACAAAACTATGATTATGATTTATTAAGGTAAAGCATATAGTTCTTGTCTGAGCTCTCAACTAGAATATCTTATTTCTTCTCTCTCTTTCTCTTCCCTCTCCTGCACACCCAACTGCAGGACTTCATCTTCGCACACAACTGAAGATCTTACAATACCAGAAGGCTCTCTCTTTCGATACTTCTCTCTCAATACAACAATCTCTCCCACAATAGAGATAGGTCAACAAAAATATCATATCAATACTAAATGACCAACCCGAACCAGGTCCTCTTGACCTTTATTTATACATTATAATACCTCATTGACATCCTTAGGCCGAAACCTAAGTGCCAAAACCCTAGATACCAAAACCCTAGGTGCCTAAAACCCTATGTCAACTTGATTTGCTTTTTCCGAGCTTCGCCATCTTGCCTTCCCTTCATTCTTATGCAGTGCTCCAAAGAATCCAACGATGGATTTTTCCCCTTTCTAGGTTGTCCTCGATCCATCTTCCTTGTTGATCTGTCATCCTCGATCTCCTCGTCTAACGACTTGATTTTCCTCACTTCGCTCCATATTTTCTTCTCTTTTGCTCACTTCGACCTAGTGATAGTCACTATTTCTCTCATGAAGCTCTCTTTTTACCTTTTCTTCATTGTACTTTTCTTCCTTCCATAATCAAGGGCCAACAAGCCCCGTTTGGGTAAGTTAGTACATCAACTTCCCGGGGTCGTAACTTTTTCATACGATCTCCTTTTTAGGTTATGATATCTCATTGGAAAGGTATCGTCAATGAGATTCATTTTGGGGGATCAATCATGCCTTCGACTATCAATGAGAATATCTATTCTGAAAAAACTTCATTTAGGCCCTCAAAATGGCCCAAGAAGTTAAAACTGCTAAAAGTAGTAAATTGGCAAAATTGTCAGAAAATTGTTTTGAGCCAGTTGGAAGAGGTGGGTGGCCACTGATATCCACCTGAATCAATCCTCCCTCCTTAGGAAGAAATTTTCTCCAATGATTTGAGTTCCCCCATCAGATGAGGAAATTTCTATTGAATTTGGCCCCGGGTGAGCCACTTGCCTTGGTGTAGGAGCTGCTCTGCTTTGACGACTTGATAAAGTTGGATCCTTTGTTGTCGAGTGATCTTGATATATGGGTCCACAATTTGATTGTTGGATAACTGTTGTAAGAAGTTGTGGTTGAGTTATGTTAGTGTCAACTTCTCTTCTACGTCTGAGGTATCCTATAATGGTGGGAAATAAGGGTGAAGGAGATCCATGTTGAACACTGGGTGTAGGCCAAGGAAATGAGGAATGTTGAGTTCAAAATAATTACCCCCCATGACCTTGGTGATGGTGTATGGACCATAACGGAGTGGGTGAAGCTTCCGATGGGGTCCTGTAAGGTGTTCTTTCTGAAAATGCCACCAAAATTTGTCGCCCACCTGAAACTTATGTGGCACCCGATGTTGATCATGGCGCTGCTTGTACTTGTCATTGGAATTTTAGAGGATATCCTAAACTAGTTGGCGGATGTGTTGGATCCCCTCAATGAATCATGTGGCTTTGTCAGCTTCATTTGGAGTAGGAGATGATTCGGTCGAGGTGACCGCAAGGGGAAGTGCAACATCTATGGGACCCAATAGTTGGAATTCCAACCCCACCTTAAAGGAGATGTGGCCAATTGAGCTATGCCGGGCTTGGTTGTAGTTATGTTGGACATAGGGAAGGCTCTCATACCATGTGCGAGGGTGCTTTGATTTATACATGTGAAGGATATGCACAATCATTCGATTGAAAACCTCATCTTGGCCATCTGTCTGGGGGTGGAAGGTCATGGATTTGGTGAAATTGGTGTCCAATAGTGACTAGAGGCTCGACTAGAATGTGATGAAAAATCAACTGTTCCGATCTGAGAAAATGGTTTGTGGGATTCCAAAATGTACCCAGACTCGTTCAAAGAAGAGATTGGTAGTGTCCTTTTCTATGATGTTCTTCTTGCATGAAACCATAATCGCCATCTTAGAAAAGTGATCAACAACCCCAAAACCATAGTAATTTCCCTGCTTGGTGGATAGGAGGCCCAACATGTAGTCCATTGAGATGGATTCCCATGGCCTATCAGGAGTAGGAAGAGGGGTGTACATGCCCTGTTTCTTAGTGGTTGGTTTGGGAATAATGCAGGCAGTGCAGGTTCTCATATACTTGTTGACCTTGTGTTGAAGTTTCTGCTAGTAGAAATGTTTCTATAGCATCACCACTATATTTTTTATGCCGAAGTGTCCTGCCACCTCACTGTAGTAGGATTTTCATATCAGCTTCACTCGCTTGCTTGATGGAATGAAAATATGGCCCAGACGACACAACAACCCATCCTAAATATGGAAATTATCGACAACTATGTTTGCACCCAACATTTGGTAGGTGGTAGCGAAGTCTAGTTCTATCTCATAGAGTTGTGGCCATCCAAAGGTCTCATGGCTGTGGGAGTCTAGCACCATTGTGAGTGCCACGACTAGTGATCTATTGAGGAAATAAACAACATGATTAGTGCTTCCTATTTTATACTTGATGTTGAGGTGGAATTGTTGCAAGTATGTGGACCACTTTTGATGGTGATCATTCTGCAATTTTACTTGTGTTTGCATGAATTGCAGTGGTTTATGATCAATGCGGATGATTGTCTCCTTCCCAAGAATCTAATGTCTCCACTGGAGGTAGGCTTACACAATGGACTACATTTCTTTGTCGTAAATAGAGTACTTATGGAAAACATCCGATAGTGTCTCACTATGATAGGCCACGAAGTGGCCATGCTGAGTGAGAATGATGCCCATCGCATGGTCTGAAGCACATGTCTCGATCTAAAAGGGTTGTTGTAGGTTTGGTAGTGAAAGTATTGGGGTTGAGCACAAGTGCTACTTCAAATTTTCGAATTCTTGTTGTTGGGACCGAACCCACAAAATTTTTGCCTTACGACCACCCCTGGTTATTTGGCTAAGGGCCCATGCAATATGGGAGAATCGCAACACGAACCTGCGGTAGAAATTGGCAAGGCCCAAGAAGATATGAAGCTCAGTGAGTGTGGTTGGGGTTGGCCAGTCACATATGACTTGGATATTGGTTGGTTCCACATGTACATTGATCACTTATGTAGCCCAGGTAATGAACCTTGTCCATGCCGAATGATCATTTTTCCACGTTGGCATATAGCTTGTGCTACTGCAGGTTGTGAAGAACCTACTGAATATACTGCAATTGTTCTTCCCAAGTCTTTCTGTAAATGAGAATGTCATCCAGATACACCACTACAAACGTATTGGTGAATGGTCAGAAGATATCGTCCATCATCCTCATGAAAGTGGTTGGAGCATTTTTCAAACCAAAGGGCATGACCAACCATTCAAAAAGTCCTTCCTTTGACTTCAAGGTGGTTTTCCATACATCTGTCTATTCTATCGGGACCTGGTGGCAGACAGACTTCAGATCAATATTACTGAATTATTTGGCCCTAGTGAGTTGATCAAGGAGGTCGTCGATTTGGAGAATTAGGTACTGGTTTCTAACTCTGATTTTAGTCAAAGCCCAGTAATCAATGAAGAATCAATAGGTTCCATATTTATTTTGTACCAACACAATTGGGATCCCACAAGGTGATGAGATGAGACATATGTGCCCCTTGTGGAGTAGTTCTCAGATATTTTGCTTGATCTCCTCATTCTCTAATAGAGAGCGGCGATAGACTGGCCCATTGGGAAGCAGTGCACCTAGGGTCAAATCTATGGGGTGCTTGACCTCGCAGTGCAGAGGTACCCCGGTAGGTGAGGAGAAGATATCTGAGTATTCTTCCATGACCTTATATAATTGCTTCTATTGTGTGGAGAGGTTGGTCGCAGAGAACCTAGATGTGGCTATGATATTTTTCTTATTCTGAGAGCGAATCACAAAGAAGACAATCTTCCCCGTCTGAGAGATGACCTTCCTGCATTGCTTAGCAGAGATCAAGGAAATAACATTAGGTGGGACTGCCTCGACTATCCTGTACAATTTCATGTTCAAAGTAATAATAACACTATGAGGCCTAGAATCATATACAACATGACATTTCTATAAATAAGGTTGGCCCAAAAGAACATCACAAACATCGAGAGGAGTAACAACATACAATACCTTGTCTTTGAAGGGCTTGACATCGTATGACAATCAACACTATTGGCTGACGTGAATATTGCTTCCTTGGTGGAGCCATCAAATGGTGAAGGGTTGTGGGTGCGGTGTTGTCGGTAGGGATAGCCACTTGATGACCTTTTCTAATATGAGGTTCTTCTGGATACCGCTATCCACGATGAAGTGCAGTGGGGTGCCTTTTACCCACATCTGTGAATGGAAGAGGCATTCTCCTTCTTCTGGCTCATCTAGTTCACCAGGCTAGAGTTTGGTGGTAGCAACGATGGCACTAGGTTCCACGTCAATGATCCATCTTCCCCTTTCTAGTTATGGCTCATATTATGAACCCATATCTGAGTCAGAGGCTTTCACTTCAGCCACCAATGGCTTCTTTGATCATCAGTCAACATTGTTATGCCAAGGGATCTTATGGAAGTCGCACCACTTCTCGGTATCTTTCTTTGTCTTTCCGGTGTCTTTCTTTTATTGCGGCTTGGACTGGTTGTCTTGATACTGTCCATATTTTTTCTATCCTTTGTTCTATGGGACGGGGCTGCCCTTTCCTAGATTTTGTTGTGAGGGGTTCCCTGGCCCAGATTGTTTTGTCTTTTGTTTGAGATTCTGCTCGATTTTGATGACATATTAGTAGGCCACACCCAAGGATGAGATGTACAAAAATTCCATTTAGGTCTATATGTATCTATGAAAAGGACCACAATACTTAAGCACTAGATGTCACTCTAAATCTTTGATACCCAGCTTGGTGCACAAGGTATGGAAGATATTCATGAAATCTGGCACTACTTTGTCTCTTTCTTGCCGCAGTGTGGTCCATTTGGTATACAAGTCGTCATAACTTTCCACAGTGTAGTATTGTTCCTTAATAACATCCCTGAAGGAATCCCAGGTGGTCATGACTATAAATAATGAGGGTTCCTATGTTTTCTTTTCCTCATAGAAAGTTTACCACCAATCTTTGACATGGGGAACGAATTTGAGGAGCGTAAAAGAAATCTTTTCTCTATTCGAAAAGTTATGGACGGAAAAATACCCTTATAGTAGATTCAACCACTTGTCTACAACATCTACATCTATCTGACCTTCAAATATAGGAATATCAAAGTTTATTTGTACCTTGAAGGGGGTGGCACCTCTTCTTGAAGAAGATGTGTCGCTTGTTGGGAGCCATCGAAGTATTTGCGCAAAACTATCCATCATCTCGTTCCTTTGTTACGTGAGGGCTTACTCAATCAATAATTTGAAAGGATATTCTATCCTATCATATTTCCTTTCTCCTACAATGAGAGGTCGCTTGGGTGTGCGAGATATTTTTTCCTCAAGAGAAACAAGATCGAGACCCAACTTTTTGTACTTCGAAATCATTGGGGACATGCATTAAGATGACAAGGAGTAGACTGCTCTAATACCACTGATCCAAATTTTATGAGAATAATGAAATGAATACAGATTATTAATAGGTGCTTAACAAAAACTAACAGAAATGCAGTAAAACTGGTTTTCTATTCAATAAGGAAATAAGATGACACTATAAAATGCAGCGGAAACAAGCTTGTTGGAATGGTGGCGGCTTATCTCTGAGAATAGATGTGACGACTGCATTCTTTCTCAAGAATATGATTATAATGATGCTCTTAAGGCCTTTTTACAATAAACAGGAATTCCAAAAACCCTAGACATCTAAAAACCTAACCCTAGGAGATGAAGCACCAAAAGTCATGTGGGCCCCATTTGGGTAAGTTAGTACATCAATTTCTCGAGGTCGTAACTTTTGCATACAATCTCTGTTTTAGTCACCCATTGGAAAGGTATTGTCAAGGATATTCATTTTGGGGGATCAATCATGCCTTTAGCTATCATTGAGAAGCTCGATCTAGAAAAACCTTCATTTAGGCCCTCAAAATGGTCCACGAAGTTAAAACTGCTAAAAATAGTAAATTGCCAAAATTGTTAGAAAAATGTTTTGAGCCAGTTGGAAGAGGTGGGTGGCCACCGATATCCACCTGGATCATGTATGTGATGGAAAAAAAATATAAATGGGAAGACTACCTAGACTTGGTAGAATTCACCTATGACAATGGGTATCAAGCATGATTGAATATGAGTCTATTTGAAGCACTTTACAACAGAAAGTGCAACACTCCAATAAGTTGGGATAACCCAGCTGATAGAGCGGTAGTTGGAGCAGAGTTTCTCAAGGAAATGGAAGAAAAAATGTTGAATATTAAGAATAATTTGAAAGCTTCCCAAGACAGGCGGAAGAGTTATGCTGATAAGAATAGGACCCACAGGGAGTTTAAAGTGGGTGATCATGTTTTCCTAAAAGTGAAATCCAACAAAAGTTCCCTAAAGCTAGGAAGCTCTTCAAAGTTGGAAGTCAGATTTTGTGGACCATTTGAAATCCTAGAAAGGATTGGACCAGTTTCATATATGATTGCATTGTCTGCATCCATGACTGTACATAATGTGTTTCATATTTCATTGCTAATCATGTAATCGATTGGAAGGGGTCTTGAAGGTGCATTTGGTGCGTATACTAGACCAGAAAAGTAAGCAACTTCAGAATCGAGCCATAGGGCTTGTAAAAGTCCAGTGGACTTGGTACAGTCCTGAGGATGCAACATGGGAGCGGGAAGATGCTATGAGGGTAGAGTACCCACATCTTTTTGAAGATTTTGGAAATCTTGTTGTTGTTTTGTAAATAAGTTGCATTGAGGACAATGCAAAAATAAGGGGAGGGGATTGTAATACCCCAAGGTCGAACCCCTTCTGAATTGCAATTTTTCTTATAGGTTGGTGATCCAAGTGGTTATAAGCTGAAAGTCTTATGTGTTTATTAGGCTGGTGAGCCAGATGCCAAGGCCAATGAGCCTAATTTTTGTATATGTAATTATGTAGATCATTAATAAAGAAATATAAACATTGTTGCGTGTATACCGACCACGAAGAAGATTTATGGGGGACTAAGCTCCACTAGGTAGGGTAAGGAAGGGGGGGCTAAGTATTTGGGCCTAGGGGCTAAGCTAGGGGTCTTACCTATAGAGGAATAATATTTTAATATTATTTCCTAAAGACTAAGGTGAACATGATATGTTTTTGTTATCCTAAGTTCCTTAAAAGTGGGATGTAGGCTAAATGGAGCGCATGCAGCTCCAGGAAGACAAGTGTTGACATTGACGCATTCAATTAAAGATAAAGCATCAACTCGTGTTCGAGGATTCCCATTTTTCCATCCTCCGCCTGAGTTCGTCCTACCATTCTCCCATCCTGCACGTGAACCCAAGACCTTCGTCGTCTTACCTCTGTATACTCTCATGCATCTCTGAAACTAGAAACCGTGAAGCCGTCCTATGTTGCTTTATGTGAATCTGGCACAATTGTAGTTTCCTGAGCTGTGTTGTGACTTAGCATTAGGATGTTGCCATTTTGGGTGTCCATACCTATTTTACTCAGTTTCTGTTGTTGTTGCTATCACCCATACTTCGTTGTTGCTGATTCGAGGACTGGATGAAGAGGTAGGTTTTTAGGCCCGTGAGCAACTGTACCAGGTAAGAGAGTTTGTTGGGAAGTGAGTTCTCTTAGAAGAGATTCCCGTAGTAGCTACAGTACTCTGAGACTTCTGGTCCAACCTGTTGTTGAAGTCCAAGGTAAGGGAAGTGTATTATTTGATTGACTTGTATTAGTGAAGGTGTATCCTCCTGGGGTGGAGGAGGTGTGTGGGGAATGAGGGTCTGTGGGTTGTGGGCATAAGTGGCCCATGGGATAAAAGATCCTTCTTGTTTCTTTGTGAAACTTCCTTATTGTCCTTTCCAAGCCTAGAATTCCCTTGCCTAGTGGAATTTAGTCCCATCTTGGGGGTGGTCTACTATTGAGAGTGATGAGTAGTGCGGTCTAAGGCTGGGAGGTTCATGGAAAGTCTGTACGCAGTTGGTGGATTTAATCAAGATAAAAGATAAGTATCATTGTTGTGCTTAATTATGTATTTTATGCATTTTTTGTGATGCTTGAATGTTATCATGTATTTCATTGCATGTGGAATATTTACTGTTAATCTTGCTCGAATCTAAATTGGTAGAAGTAATTCTGTGTTATCGTGATTTAGTGTTTTAAATTTATTAAAATGCATATATATCATATAAGTGCATATTCTGCATGGTAGCATTACTCGGTCTCTGGAGGGTCGGGGATGTTACACCATGACTATGAGAAAATCATAAGATCATAATGGTAAAATGTTTATATCTATATTAGTATCCATTCCAACCATATTTGATGTAAAACTTTTACCATTTCAACAACTTTTATTTTTTTCATTTAGCTAACTGAGCTAGCCAAGATTTCCTATGTTTGATTTTATCCAGTCTACAGTTTTCTACCACTGTAGGGGAAATATAACTTAGACTTGCACCTTGGTCTATTAAAATGGATACATGTTTCTAACTTAACATATCTTTTATCTCCACCATGGAGGATTGATGATCCACCTATCATTTTTCCAGGTCAACATTTATTTTGTGAATGCTTCGGGTAATATCATTAACTATTGTTTCTTCGTGAATATTATGTACCTCCTGATTTATGTTTTTTATATAAAGAGAAATCCCAATATAGGAGAGGTTCTTTACAACCCTAACATTGAAGAGACGTCCTAACTATCTCTCTAACTATATTATTCACCAAATCTATAGGTTTACTATTGTTCTGAGATGATTCACTTTGTT
>JZKD02S0069419.1:315255-329539 GCA_000966675.3 Picea glauca
CAATTTGGGTTTCGAAAGAATATGTTTAGAAGGCCCAATTAGAGAAATTGTGTTTCTAAAAAGGAGTTGTCCGATCAAGATAACCAATGTAGAACTTGATAGACTGAGATGATCGGGGTCATTGATCAATAGTTTCCTCAGTTGTTAGATCTCGTGGGAAGTTTGTTTCATAAATAATCATTCAGGATCAACTGTGGAGGTAATTTAACTTTCCAAAGAAGGAGGATTGATAGCCGATGGCCGATCAATAGGTGGCAACTTGCTAGTTGTCCTCGAAATAGTTATCTTAGAGGGTTTTCAGAAGGAGAGGTTTCTGAAGGGTTTCAGAAGGAAAATTTTCTAAAGGTGTTCAAAGGGGAATTTTCCAAAGGGTTTTGGAAGGAGAAGTTTTGGAAGGTTTTTTGGAGGGGAAGTTTCCGAAGGGTTTCAAAAGGAAAAGTTTCCTAAAGTGTTTTGAAGGGGATGTTTTTAAAGGGTTTTGGAAGGAAAGTTTTTTGAAGGGTTTTCAGAAGGAGAATGTTTTGAAGGGTTTTCAAAAGAAGAAGTTTCCAAAGGTTTTTCAAAAGGAAAGATTTACAATAGTGTTTAGGCTTCAGGTTTCAGGAGGATCTAGGAGGGCAGGTAAAATTATAATTTCTGATGGAAAGGACCTGAGAGGGAAGATCCCAATAAGCTTGAAGGAGGTATGGATGAGGTCCGAGGAGGACGTTTACAGATGATGACAAGGATTAATTGAGGGATACCACATGGAATTAATAGGCACATGCAATTCCATGTCAATTGGACTACCCAGATCCATGCACAAGATAATTTGAACAAATGTTATAACAATTAATCAATGCTTTTCCATGATATTGTTTTTAGCTTCTAAATTCCTTTATCTTCCAGAACGATTTTGAGGGCCTAAACAACATTTTTAGGAAGTCAAAAACATGAGGAAAATGTACCCTTGTTACACCTTGTCTCTGCAACTTAAATGAAACAAATTGAAAAGAGATTTCTAATGAGCTATCTCAGAAACAAAACAGAGCTCGTATGAGAAAGATACAACTACAATAGTTAAGAGTATAATTTTGGCACCAATTTACTTTCATAGGGCATAACTCCTTGCTCAAAAATATGTTTGGGGCACAAGAACATTCTATGGAAATATGACAAACCATAAAATTTATCCATGGAGCTAAATGTGGAATATGGGTATATAAAAATGCGTAGGAAGAAAAATAAGACACATGTAGCATACATGGATAAAAGGGAAAAATAGTCAAAACTTCCACAAACAATAACTTTCATCCAAGAGATCAGATTTGGGAAAACAAATGGTCATTGGAAAGGTATCGTGGAGGAGAAGACATATATCAACCCAAAAAATTAATTTGAGCAATAAATTTTCTAGTAAACTCAAAAGAATATGATTGGTGGCCATTAAAGAGTACAAAACATTATGCATTATTTTTCCAAAACTATGTATGTATGTATGTATTTTTCTATCATAAATTTATTTGCCTACACATTTTCTCACAAAATTTAGAGCTACAAGAAGCCAATTTGGTTCCTATATGAGAAATACAGTAATGTAGGATTTCCAAGGGTCTTACAATCATGAAGAGTAACTTAGAGGGCTACATGTCATCATGGGAAATGTTGAGACAAAGTGTAATGGAAGAAGAGACATGCAAGATCATGTAACTATGAGGATCCTGTGGAGAAAAGTGTATATATATAGGGACTATAATGAGAAGATCATGAAATCCTGGGAAAAAATACAATAAATCATGAATATGATGCATAGGAAGGTTAATAAAGATTCTGACACAAATTAAGTGGATAGTGTTAGACATGTTACAACATCTAGATCCCATAGAAGAAGGGATAAACAAAGGAATGGAAGGAGTTCAAGGAGTATGAGAAGGCATCATCATTCCCCAGGACAATCCATTAGGACCAAGCATGAGAAATATTGGTTAGTTCAGTTGGCCACAAGGGCTAAGAGAAAAATTAGTGAGCTAGTTAAAGATTTCCCAATATACATGGATGGACTTAGCACAAAATTGGATGTTAACATCATACCATTGGGTTTATATGATTGTATAATTGGCATGAATTGGTTGTAACAATGCCATGTTGTCCTAGACTATTACAACAAAAATATCACATGTCTTGATGAAGAAGGGTGGCAAGGAAAGGTTAAAGGAATTCCAAGAATTGTAGTTGTTAGATAAATTTTAGCCATGCAACTGAAAAAGAGTTTAAGGAAAGGATGTCAAATTTTTTCAACCCATACCTTGGCATCTAGAGATTAAATGACAAGCATTGAATACCATCTCATCTTGCAGGATTTTGAATATGTTTTTGGAGAAATCCAAATATTTCCAGCCAAGAGAGACATTGATTTCTCTATTGATTTCATGCCAAGATTTTTCCCAATGTCCAAGACACCTTATAGAATGAGCATACTAGAAATGAAGGAGTTGAAAAGGTAGCTTGAATAAATTTTGAAGAAAGGGTATATACACCCAAGTGTGTCACCTTTGGTAGCCTTGGTTTATTTTGTGAAGAAGAAAGATGAAACCTTAAGGATGTGTATTGCTTTTAGATGGTTGAATAAGCTCACCATAAAGAACAAATGTCCTTTTCGAAGGATTGATGATTTATTTGATTAGTTAAAGGATGCAAGGATATTTTCCAAGATTGAATTGAGGTTAGGTTATCATCAAGTGAGGATAAAAGAAGAGAATATCAATAAGATCACATTTAGGACAATATATGGGTATTATGAATTTACAATAGTGCCATTTGGGATATCAAATGCCCCAAGTGTTTTTATGTACCTGATGAATGGAATGTTCGGGGAGTACCCAAACAAGTTTGTGATTGGTTTCTTAGATGATAATCTCATTTACTCAAAGAAAAAGAAAGACAATGAGAAACATTTAACAATGGTGATGCAAGTCTTAAGAGAGAATAAATTGTATGCTAAGCTAAGTAAGTGCATCTTTTATCATAAGAACATTCACTACTTGGGGCATATTATTTCAGCAAATGGGATAATAGTTGATCCCGAGAAGATAAACACCATTTGAGGATGACCAACGCTAAGAAATATTATAGAGGCTAGATCATTCATGGGTATTTCTAGTTATTACTGAAGATTCATAAAATGATTCTCAAATATTTCAAGCCCAGTCACTTCATTGCAAAATGAGGGAGTGAAATTTTAATCGAATCCCAAATGTGAAGAAAACTTTCAACAATTGAAAGGCATATTGACCAATGTGCCAATATTTAACAGTGTAGATCTAGATGAAGATTTTGGTGTGTGCATTGATGCATGCAAGGAAGGGCTTGGTGGAGTTATCACTCAAAGGGATTATGTTGTACGGTATAAGTCTAGAAAATTAAAAGAGCATGAGAGGAATTATGCTACCCATGACTTGGAATTAGCAACAATCGTACAT
Source organism: Picea glauca (assembly GCA_000966675.3). Classification (NCBI taxonomy): domain Eukaryota; kingdom Viridiplantae; phylum Streptophyta; class Pinopsida; order Pinales; family Pinaceae; genus Picea; species Picea glauca. The sequence continues at coordinate 318,714 of JZKD02S0069419.1, forward strand.
GCACTAAAAATGTGGAGACATTACCTCACGGGAAAAATTTTGAACTAAGGATAGACCACTGTGGTTTAAATTTTTTATTTGGATAACCTACTTTAAATGCGAGACAAACTATATGGCTGGAGTTTATGAGTAAATATGACTTTGATATTTGACATATCAAAGAAAAATAGAAACAAGTGGTTAACTCTCTCATCAAGTCTAAAAATATCAATAACATATGCCACAAACATTTAATATATTCATACATTCAAATACATGGAGGTATCCTCTGCATATCATTCAAATGCACAAACAAATGATAGGAAATGGTCATACATTCAAAGGAAATCACTTCTCTATCATAAGTAGACATCACACAAAAACACTAAATATGATGAATAGCCTGTCGTCTAATATTTTATAAATCAAATTTGATATAAGAGAAGAAAAATGGGAGTATATTCTTTACAAGAACACAAATACTATAAATAAAAATTACAGACGAAAACTTAAACATAGGGGATGAATCTCTAATTTCCTACTACATTTATCAATCGATGGTGCTCAAGATTTCATTATTCAAACAAATTTGGTTGCAAGAAACTCTTAAACTCCCCAAATTGTCGACCTTAGCAATGAGTAACTTCATTTTCTTTTATTACTCTTGCTCATGCGCTAAAATTTCTTCTTGAAACCACTTCTAGCTTCTTGAAACCATTTCGAGCTTCTTGAAACTTTTTCCATCTTCCTGTTTCTTGGATGGTTTCTCCCCTGGTCAAAATTAATCACTTTTATGTGATGGGATATGTTATAGAGAAATATCATGGACTGAATGGAAACATTTTAGCCAAAATATCAATCATGCATCGCTCCTCAAAAATCCCTACAATCATTTCTTCTGTTGGATGGGTGCTCGAGATCGAATCTATAGAAATCATGAGAATCAGTCGCCATTGGATCTATATTAGTCGTCAATCGAAGGCACACCCATCAGAACAATCTTTCCAAGGAATAATATTTAGCATCCATTAGATTTCCTAGATCGAATATGGACCATTTATCAGTGTCACACCTATCAGAGCGTTGGAGGATCGACTGTTAAATGGGACCTCAAAAAGGGAAATTTGAAATCCAATTCTCGATCGTCCATCAAAGATCCAAAAAACACTGAGGGTCATTGATCTGACCTCTTTTGAATGAGATAAAAGGCTAAGGCATAAAATCATCTTGTTGATGTCACATTGGACACATGGAAGATTTTTGTTGTCCCATGTTGAAACTGATGTGGCATGGGAGAAAGACACATGTCACTTAGATTTGGAATTTTTACCCATGTATATGGTGGGTTCCACTTGTCCATGTAGAATTATTTGATTGTCTCTGATAGTGACTCGCTAACGTGACCCCCAACTGGGAGGCTTTAACACTCAAGAGAAAATCTTGTTTGTTGATTATCTCCTCTTGAAAAAGGTCCAAATCAGATCTGTACCATCCATCACAGATTATTCGAAGTGCTAGGAGTGTGGCTTCAAATTGGACCCCAATGAGGGAGCTTCAAAATTACATCTCATATGTCGATCATGAGCCTATGCCAAGAGGTTTGAACGAATATATGGGTCGTTTATCAGCTCAACTTGCAAGAGACCCAAGAGAAGATATAGGTCATCCGTCAGAGGTTCCCATTCGAAGTGATCAATATATGACTTCCAACAAGACTCCGATGAGGGGACTGTGAGCTCAAATCTCAACCATTGATCTAAAAATGCAAAGGGAGGTCTGACGATGCACGAGGGGCATCGATCTAGATCAATTAAGAACCAAAAATCTATTAATGAATGAACTTTATGATCCTAATGCCACCATGTTCACGTGGCACCTTCCCATTAGTCCACGTTGGCACTGAGGTGGTAGCTGCAATGTGACACATGTCACCCTGATTTGTCCCTTTTATGCATGCATCGAACAAGTTTCACCTGTCCACATGGAAGACTCTAGCTAGCTCTGATAGATCTGTAGTAGCAGGTTGTCATGACATATGGCTGGGATTATTAAATGCATGAATATTTTCCCTTGACCAAGTTTTGAGGATCCTTGGTCATGTTGGACATATTTTTGGGACTTCGACAGGCTATCGAAGGCGGAGCGCAAGACGAAGAGGAGATCACGGGATCTTAGCCCCCTTTTAGGGATTTTTGGGATTTGGGATTATGTAACAGGCATGGGGATGTCGGCCCATGGTTTTACCCATGTTTAGGCCCGAGTTTGTAATGTATAAATAAGTAGCTAGGTGATGTAAGAAGTATACCTAGTAGGCCGGTTTGCTAAGTGCTAAGTGAGTATAAATGGCTAAGTGTGAATGACAAGTTAGTTGTAAGTGGTGCTAAGTGCAAGTAACAGTTGTAGGTGCTTTGTGTATGTTTGCAAGGCTGAGTGCAACTGTCTATAAGGGACTATATGTAGGCTTTGTGTTGTAACCTAGATTGGGGAAGGAAGATCTAGAGAAGAGTGCACATATATCCTTTCCTCTATGAATTTTATCTGAAGGCTCTATGAATGTAAGAAGGTTGATGAAAGATAATAAAGAAGACGAAGAGTTGGTGGACGTATCCCCAGGGTGGGGGTGAACCACGTACATCCTATCTTATGAAATATTTGTTTGATGCGTGAATTTGTTTATGTATTTACTTACTTAGTTCTTTGATATAGATGAATGATAGGTAGATCTATTGATGTTGAATAATGTGAATGAATGCTAGATACGATCTTTATTTGTATGCTTAGTGATTGGATCTGTTGAATCTTGTTGAATACTGTGTTGTGTTGTAAATAGGGTTGATTTGCACTACAGAAAACGATTGAATACTACTGAACTATAACTATTAAGTTCTATGTAAAGTGTTACAATCACATATTTGTGTCCTAGCTAAGGTTGTAGACACTGGAGTCCTGCAACCACCCCTACCTCTACCTCGGGTGAGACTTCATCTTCTTCGCAGGTGTTGCCGAAAGGGCCGATAGTTAGGGTTTTGTTAGTGCATTGTTATAGAGTTGAACCTTGGGTCTGTCCCTATGCCAACAAATGGTTCTATTGCCAGGGATGAAACTGTGATTGTTGGGAACTAAGGAAAGAGAAGCTTTCTGTGAAGATATGAGCTAAAATTGTGAAATCTTTATGCGTAGATCTGTCGCTCTAATTCATAGTATTTTACTCGATCTGTGAAGCTTTGTTCTAAGAAAATAAGTTTGATCTGAAGAAAAGAGGTAAGATCTGAATGCTTTGTGCTCTGATAGATGTAAAAATAGTGAAAAGTTTTAGATCTGGAATCTTTGTGCTCTGCTGAAAGTACGATTAGTGGAGATTGTTGTTTCAAAAGTATGGATCTAGATATATTTGATAAATTTTGTCCTTGCCTAAAAACTAGGGCACAAATAGAATAAAAGAGGTTTGATATGAGTAGGTTTGATAGAAATAATGAAAGATATGTTATACCTATGCATAGAAAGAATGTTTGGACTAACAAATGGATGTAGGATCCTAGAAATAATTTTTTGTAGGTTATCTACTATTCTTCTAGTGCATAGTATAGGAAGGGTTGGGGATCATTTAAAAGAAAGAGAGGATTAAATATTTGTTACAGTTGTAGAAGACTGGGACATATTGCTAAGGAATGGCTTGTTAGAAGACCTATTTGTCTTTGTTGTAAAGTTGTGGATCATGAAGTTTTGGATTTCCCTAGAATGATTGCTAAGGTTGAAAGAATGAATACGAGCCATGAAAACCCTAAGAAATGTCAAGACACTAAGACCGTGGAAGAGCCCCAGAAAGAATCAGAGAATGTATTACTGCAAATGAAAGAAACCCTGAATGACCACCAAGACATTAACTTATCAGATATATTCAAAGAAAAATAATACATAGAAGCATGAATAGGAGACTTCGACATAGACTATGATCTGGATGAAGAAACACAGGTGAATATTATAACAAAAAGAACTTGGGAAACCTTAGGAAATCCTGTTATGATTCCTTCATTGGGGAGAATAGGATTATTTAGAGGAAATCTGGTAAACCTATGTGGAAAGCTCACCCAGATATCTATGAGGGCTCATGGAACTTTGACAGAGGAAGAATTTGAAGTTGTTAAATTTATTGAAAAAAACGCCCCATTTTCTATATTACTAGGAAAACCTTGGATTGAGAGGGATTACGCCAGAAGGAAAGAAGAAGAATTCCTAGAGCAGAAGAAACATAAATTAAAAGATTTCATGACCAGGAAGATCATGCACTTGATTGCAGAATAGGATAACTGATCGAATCTATTTAAAACCAAAGACTTGGATGTTGACATTGGAACAACACAAGAAGACTCACAAAACATGGAAGCACCTACCCTAGAAGAAGTATTTCCCTCGAATCCTAGGAAAGAATATCAACAGTGTGAAGTTAATATACAATGAGGAAATAAGAATCATAATGAAAAAAGGAATACCGAGATGAAGCTCACTGGAAAGCATGCTAGAAAACTAAGTAAGAAGAGAGAGAAGATAAAAAAGTTATAGACAGTTCAAGAGGGAACTTTGGAGAAGGAAAATTTGCAAAACTGGAACTTTTTCGGGATATCAAGACAGTGTCACATGGCACTTTTCCATGGCTAAGAAAAATACTCATTGGGAACAGTATAACCGTTAGACCGATACCACGAATGGGTAGAAAGGCATCTATGATCAGAAGGCTCACCACTAGACTGCTAGGATTGCGCTGTAATGGACATATCTGAATTAATGAAGGCTTCTCGACCATTGGAAAGATCTGTTTCCTAAGTTATCTAATTATTCCATCGAACCTTCCACTGAGAACACTTTTACCAACTGTGATTATCTAAGCTCACCAAATTGTTGATTTCGCACAATGGTCATCAAGCTATCGCTATCCATCCCATTGTATTGAGTAGTTATTCTTCAAACTCGAGATAGGAAACCATAAGAGTGTATGTCCGAAGAAACTAGCATAGTCAAAGCGTTTTTGAATGAGGTACTCATCGACCTCATGATTGAAAGAGTAATGTCTTAGGGAATACAAGCGACGTCGACGAGAGGAGTGAAATCCTCCTTGTCAACTACTCATGGATCTGGACCATCCTGACCAGCAGTGGAAAAGAGAACCAAGAACAGAGATAACCTATCAAACGAGAAGCTAATATCGACCATATGACCACACTATGTCTTTCCTCTAGACGGAGCGGTGAGTCGTGACAGTGTACTGAGAGATTTTGAATACACCATGATTACTGCATACCTCCCAAAGGGGATACATGTAGTTTGAGCACAGCAGGACAAGATCATAGCGTTGAAGTTCAACAACTTCAACTTAGGGGACCGCAAGAACCATAGTACGCTATCCCCGTATAAATACTTGACCGAGACGAAGGGGAACAACTCGAAAATAATACCGCAGTCGTGGACGACGAACCTCGCACAGTCCACCTTGTTGAACGTAATGAAAATCCCACACGTTGGAAGGCACCAAGAAGTTAACACATTTGTCAAGCTCCTACTTTCATGTTACCATTGCGCCTACTTATGGCTAGACCATCGTATCACATTTGATACTATGTTGATCCATAAGATCATCGGATTAAGTATGCAAGGACCTGATCCGAAGGATTTCTATCCAAGGAAAGCCACAGATCGTGTGTTAGCAAAAAAGATCAAGAATACATACAATGATGTTGATAAGGGAACGTGAGGCTACAAGGTAGCCTCCATACAAAATGGCATAGTGTGCCTAGCATGTCAGTTAATTGCAGGGAAGGTAGTATGAAAGAATAGACCCACGCAGGTCACAGGATTTTTCATTGACCTCATGGGGAAATGCGTGGAAGCCATAGAAATGAACTGGGTGAAGTACCTAGTGAATTAGCTAAAATTAGACTTCCACGAAGTACATGATCAGGGATATGAGTTCCATGTTAGCTGGCTCATGATCCTCATCGCTTTTTTTTCTTGGGAGATGCTGGAAGGTGTGACCTTCCCAGAAATTGAGTCATTCAAGCCACTTGCTACAAAGTTAACCATGCTCTAGTACTTGAGCAATATGGGGAAACAATGGCAGTCGAATGATGTCTTTCACACATATTACCTCAGGCTAAAGAGGGCTATAGAATCTGAACCTCGCATGATGCCAAACACCCTATAATGATTCCAGCCCCTCATGAAGTTCCACGCAAATCGACACTTCATATATATTACTGCGTGAGCAGACGAACATAAGTAGGAGCTTCAGTCATACTACAAGATCACTAAAGAGGACCTCAAGGAGATAAACAAGGAATGATCAGTCGACTTCCTTATCCCCGTTGACCCTGCAGAGATGTATGATCCTAAACTTGACAGCCAGAAGGATGCTCACATAGAACATGACACACTCGGAACTAGCAGAAGGAAGAAAACTGAAGAATTCCAAGACTTAAGAAGTGACTCAGAAAATACTACTTCAGCATCACCTAACCGAGGGGGTGATGAAGAGGTAGAAGAGTTCAATGGGAAAGAAGATGAGAAGAAGTAAGGTGAAGAAACACCGCCTAGAGATGAGGATGATCCTTTGAAGAAGAGAAATTTTTCGCCTCTGAAACCCTCTTCCCAGAAGAAATCTAGAGCCACTGTGACTAAGATGAAGATTGTGCTCACTGTCGATGATTTTGACTTCATCATCGCAGTTGTAAACAACACCTCATAGGAAATATTGCATAAACAAGAAGCCAAGTAGGAGGAGATGTATGAAAGAATCGAGGTCAAACTCCAAGGGGTACAACAGGACCTTCAGTCTAGTCTCATAGTGTCCATTGTGCCTTTGCCATTAGGAGAACCAGAGTTGGGAGATGAGCCAACCCAACTCTGCCGACTAGCCAATGTGATTGAAGCTCGCCTTCATCATGCATAAGGAAAAACTGAACAAGCCACCCAAGCCTTGAAGCAAGTGCAAGAAGTACTAGTATAACAACGTCGACTTGCAAAGCAGGAGAAGGTTGCTATCCAGATGATGTTTGAAAAGGAGAAAGCACAAATTTAGTAAGAAAAGGAACAATTGCTCACAGAGCAGCTCGATGTGAAAGAAGCAGTCAATAGAGCACTCTTCTTTGTGAAGGGCTTGGAGCCAAAGGAAGAATACCAAGTCGAGCATCAAGTAGAGCAAGTTGTGGACGCTATACAACAACTAAAACACAAAATAGCAGACTTAGACCTCCACACAGTGCCCCACACTCCGCAAGATGTGAGGGATCAAAGAGATGCAACTGCTCAAGGGATAGTTGAGAGAATAAAGGACTTGCGATGGAATCCAAGAAACTGAGTGATTGTAGTTCCCAAACTTATGAGAAACTCACTAAGAATCGAGAACTGAAGACACTGGAGTCATAGCTCGAAGAGGTGAAGTATCAAGAAGAAATAATGCAGGCTCAATTGAATCCCCTATCAGATGTTGAAAGAATGAAGTGATCCCAAGAACAACATAGTGCTCAATAGTAGGTCCATGCCATTCAGAGAAGAGTCATGGAAGTGACTTAGAGGCTCCAACCTATAAAGGATGAGGCTTGCCAACTATTCACAGAGATCGAAGGCCAAGGAGAAGAACTAGAGCAAGTCGTCACTGCAACAGAACAATGCCTAGATGGACCTGTCAACAAAGTTGTTATCCAAGAGTTCGTTGAATAGGAGGTCATGGCACAACAACAAGTTGAAGAATCTCGAGTTTTTTGAGGAAGAATTATCTAGATCAGAGTGACTTGGGACGAGTCACAAGTGAGTGTCGGGGGATTATTGGCCCTTGAACATGTTTTGAGGACCCTTGGTCATGTTGGACCTATTTTTGGGACTTCGATAGACTGTCGAAGGCAAAGAGCAAGATGAAGTGGATATCATGGGATCTCATCCCCCTTTTAGGGATTTTTTGGATTTGAGATTATGTAACAGGAATGGGGATGTTGTCCCATGAGTTTACCCATGTTTAGGACCAATTTTGTAATGTATAGATAAGTATCTAGGTGATGTAAGAAGTAGACCTAGTAGGCCAGTGTGCTAAGTGCTAAGTGAGTATGAATGGATAAGTGAAAATGACAAGTCAGTTGTAAGTGGTGGTAAATGCAAGTAATAATTGTAAGTTCTTTGTGTATGTCTACAAGGCTGAGTGCAAGTGGCTGTAAGGGACTGTATGTAGGCTTTGTGTTGTAACCTAGCTTAGGGAAGGAGGATCTAGTGAAGAGTGCACAGATCTCCTATCCTCTGCAAAGTGCATGTAAGAACGTTGAAGAAAGATGATAAATAAGACGAAGAGTTGGTGAACGTAGCCCCATAGTGGGGGTGAACCACGTACATCCTGTATTATGAATTCTTTGTGTGATGCGTTAATGTGTTTATGTATTTACTTTCTTAGTGCTTTGATATAGATGAATGATAGGTAGATCTGTTGATGTTGAATAATGTGAATGAATGCTAGATCTGATCTCTATTTGTATGCTTAGTCCTTGGATCTGTTGAATCTTGTTGAATACTACATTGTGTTGTAATTAGGGTTTATTTGTGTTGTAGAAAAAGATCGAATACTACTGAACTATAACTGCTAAGTTCTATGTAAGGTGTTACAATCACAGATATGTGTCCCATCTAAGGTTTTAGACACTAGAGTCCTGCAACCACCCCTTCCTCTACCTCGGGTGAGACTTCATCTTCTTCCCAGGTGTTGCCGAAAGGGCTGGTAGTTAGGGATTTTTTGGTACATTGTTGTAGCATTGAACCTTGGGTCTTCCCCTGTGACAATAAATGGTTCTGTTTCCGAGACTGAAACTGTGATTGTTGGGAACTAAGAAAAGAGAAGCTTTGTGGGAAGATCTGACCTAAAATTGTGAAAGGTCTGTGCGTATATGTGTCTCTCTAGTGTGCAGTATTCTACTTGATCTGTGAATCTTTGTGCTAAGAAAAAAAGTCTGATCTAAATAAAAGAGGTAATATCTGAACACTTTGTGCTCTGTTAGAGGTAAGAATAGTGAAAACTTTTAGATCTGGAAGCTTTGTGCTCTGCTAAAAGTAAGATTACTGGAAATTTTTGTTTCAAAAGTATGGATCTAGGTATATTTGATAAAAAAAATCCTAGCCTAAAAACTGGGGCAAAAATAGAAGAAAAGAGGTTTGATATGAGTAGATCTGATAGAAATAATGAAAGATATGTTATACCTATGCATAGAAAAAATGTTTGGACTAACAAATGGATGCAGGATCCTAGAAATATTTTTTTACAGGTTAGCTACTATGCTTCTAGTGCACAACATAGGAAGGGATGGGGATCATTTAAAAGAAAGAGAGGATTAACTCTTTGTTACAGTTTCAAAAGATCGAGACATGTTTCCAAGGATTTCCCTAGTAAAATACCTAGTTGTCTTTGTTGTAAAGCCATGGATCATGAAGTTCTGGATTGCCCTAGAATGATTGCTAAGGTTGAAAGAATGAATATGAGCCAAGAAGGCCCTGAGAAAGGTCAAGACACTAATACCATGGAAGAATCCCAGAAAGAATCAGAGACTGTATTACTGCAAATGAAAGAAACCTTGAAAGACCACTGAGACATCAACTTATCATAGATCTTCAAAGAAAAAGAATACATAGAAGAAGGAATAAGAGACTTTAACATATACTGTGTTCTATATGAAGAAATTGTTATTGGATAAATCAATAGGTGCAGACACTAACTAATCTCCCTAGATCTACCTGGATCTAGAATAAAACACACCAGAACATGGCACTTTCCTTAAGTTTTAAATATTGAATTTACTAACTAAAGAGGGATAGGTAACATACCGTTTAAATGCCACTTCCTCTCGCCATCGCCATCCTAGCTCTATTCCAATGCTCATACAATGATGATCTTGCAAAAGAATGAAACCAACCAAAGTGATAGTAATAGCATAAACTCAATATAAACCTATGTATGTGATCAAGGAATCATACAATAAAACACAACAAGATTTATAGGAAATAATCATATTACTGTATCATATTAAATGTGAAAGAGAGATTACAACCATGGCCTTGATGTCGTAAGGTCCCTTCCAAATGTTCTTCGTTCCCCACACACTTCTTTCTCCAAGGATTCTGAGACCATGGATCTGATGGCTACTCACAATCTATCTTGAGAAATAAAATCTCAAAGCCACTCTAACCAAGCTAACAATCCCATGCTAAAAACAACTAACTTTCTCCATGAGAGCTCCTCTCGTTTTATGAGATGAAGAGGATAAGGTGAGGAGGTTAGGATGATCCCACTAAATCATGGAAGCAAGTAATATCCAAACCATTTGGATGCCACCTCACCATGCAAGTTTCTCCTTCTAGAAGCATCGAGAAGATGCTTGGTTTTCCCACGTATGAGCATTCTCGCACCTTGCTTATAGAGAAACCTGCGAACCTATCACAACCTAGCTATGCTACATCCTATGAGAATCAAGCATTCTCGCACCCTATCCATAGTGCAACATGCGAAAATCATCTTTAATAAGGTTTTCATAAAGGAAAATGCGACTTCTTTTCTTAGGAAAAGGTTTTCTCCCTTCTTTATTTAGGAAATCAGGCCATTGACCCCTCTAAAGGTAAAATATAGGTTTACATCATTTTTTTTTTATGTCTAGAGGAATCAACAACTAGTTGGGCACGTGATCGCGTTACACGTGGACATGTTATCCAACCGCTACCACTATAACCTCCAGGTGTGCCCACGATGCCCCTTATGCGACACACAAGGTAAGTCGGGGGGAGTTGAACTCGAAACCTCATGGAACTTCATTTTCACGGCACTTGCCAAT
>JZKD02S0069419.1:361865-377552 GCA_000966675.3 Picea glauca
TAGAATCAAATCCAAAATTATTAATGATTCAACTATTCCTTAGATTAAAACCAAATCAAAAGAATGCAATCGGGACAGGGCAAGAATACTCTATTTTTCCAATTGACATAGAATCTAATCAAATCTTAACAAGACTGTTTCATGACTGCAATCAATGGTAAACCAAATCGTATGAGATACAAAACAATCATTATTGATTTACATAGGATCCATATCATTTAATCCATTTCCAATATAGAAAGCTGTCACGATTTCATGCATAACCATATCCATAGAATCCAGCCACAAAAAACATTTGTTCGCTGAGTTTCAAACAGTTCACAGGTATGACCGAAAACAATGGTTATAACGATTATTGACCGATTATAATCATAACAGCATATTGATATCACTTAGTTACAAGCACGATGTGTAAATAGCTTCCCTTGTAATCGGATGAAATCATATCGACTCAACAATCTTTATGTTTGATTACCACACAGTCAACAGACAGAGGCACGATAAAATCGACAGAATTCATGAACTGGGCAATAATCAACACAAATCTATATCGAGTTAATTATAGAAACAATATCGAAACCCTGAAAAGAATCCAATTCAAACAATAATGAGAATCGACTATGTTGCAATTGGTTATGTATCAACAACAAAGTACCAGATTTGGTCGAAAGACGTTGAAAAAAGTTAACCCATTTATCAATCATTTTTACTCATAACTAATTCAAATCATACCATTGACTGTATTCGAAAATTGAAATACCAACAATAGTCTATTTTTAAGAATATTAACAACTTGTCTTATTAACAGAGCATCGAGCTAAATTTGATCAATCATATCTATTCGATGATTCATCGAATCAAAACCAAATCTAATTGAATCTCAAGCTATAACAAAAATCGATTTATCACCACAAAAATTATATACAGTGAAGCATGCTTATGTAACAGAGCAGGTGAAATATGTACACAGAGTGTAATATAAATGAGTGGAAATTATACCATCACAGAGGCTGAGATTATGTAAATTTTGAATTGACAATTGCTGTAGCAGACTCGACATTTTTGAACAGGATTGAACTCGTAGTTCGTTGCTTCTTGTCATTGGGTTGCGCCTTTGCATTCTGACCAGTGAGCTTTGCCACTTGGTTTTCCAAATCGTGAATTTTGGATTGTAACTTTGGGACATCCAAGTAGTATCTCTCCAACCACAACCCACACTGATCGCAAGGTGGAGCAACAGTTTGAACAGAAGGGGGTCTCGATGATTCCCCGAGGGTTCCATGGGGTGGTTCAATACCAGGAAAGTCAGGGTTATCCCGCAGACAAGGAGGTAAGTTCTTGACAAAATCATAAGGAGGTTTGCGACACAATCCCTCTGAGTAAGGATACTCTTCGGCGAGAAAATGTTCAATGTCTGAATCAGAGTCTTCGTTGACCATGATAGGTTCTGATTTGGCAGGGGTTTTGGGTTTATTCCTCGCCATGCGAGAGATTAACCTTGCATTTTTCTTGCTTTTAGCATTAGCATTAGTTTTAGTTTTAGGCCGTTTGGTTGTGGGTTTATCAATTTCAACCTGTTTAGTCACGGCCATAGGCAAATTCGTAGGTGAATCGGGTTTAGGTTTGGGTAGAAAAACACTATAAGGCACAGGGGTAGGCTTGCTCTCGGTCACCATGGGCTTATCAAACTGTGGAGGGTTCGATTCTTCAAAGCCATTACGGCTGAGAAAATCATGCCAAGAATCACGACGTAACCCTAATTCATAAACCAAAATCATTTTAATCAACCCCAAATGGAAGAGGCTGGTGTCAGCCTAGCTACGCTTGTACCTTTTAGCCATTTTGAACAAACTTCTATGCATATAGTGCGGCATACTAAGTTTGAAACCCATAAAAACCATTAATAAATGCAGGTGAAACAAGAAAATGAACCTGTACCTGCCTTCACAAGTAACGAATTGCTTGATAATCATCAAGAGATCATACCAGCGGGGTTTCAACATTTTTGCAGGCAAACCTCTATCGCAGGAGTTCACTGTGTGAGATTGGAACAGTAATGTCCATGGGACATCATCTACCTTGCAACTTTTCGACCATTTTTGTCCCGCGATAGGCAGGCTGGTTGCCGAGCTGAGAAACTGTTCAGTGATTTCAAGCTGGACATCTCCAACTTTGGCTCGGCAGCCATCGAACAATAACGCAAATTGACGAGCCACAGTGAGGTTATAACCATCGAACTTCCTGATGAAAGCGAGCCACCCAAGATTTTCCAGGTCGCTATACGCACCATCAAACATTAATAGTGCTTGGCACCCGTTGGGCTCGACCCTTACGCCAGGAGCCATGGCTTCTGTACATGGTGGGGTTTGAACCAAACAAAATAATGCACAGGGTTGAACAACGATAAGGTTTAACAACTTCAGTGCTCAAAGAGGCAGTGATTAATTGCACGCGTGCGAAGGTGGTGGGATTACCACCGCCATGCATTGTATTAATGACTGAGTACAGTGTTGTTATAATTATAATCTTTTAAACCATATGTATCGGCCAACCAAATAGGTGTACAACCATATCAACGTGCCATCCATCCGAAATAGAACCAAAACCATATGTTACAATCATGCGCCAAGTGTACAGTTCGATCCAACATGATATCCAACATTAACCAACGATCCATCATATCAATCAATCGTTTCAAACCAATGTTAATTCAATCATGCCAACACATAGTTTGAAACTATGATCGTTCAATGTAATATAAACTTGCAAAACAATGCACCAAACATCGATTATAAAATTGAAATCAAAAGATTAATCAACGCGCCTTTGTGAAACTCAAACCATGGTCATTTCTCAAATCGACCTTATAATAATGCATTTGTTTGCGCATTCAAATGTTTATATTTCAAAGTTTTTAGAACATTGCAACCAGAAATCTCATATAATCAAATAAGTCAAGGGCTCATAGAAATAAGGATCAAAGCATATAAGACCAAAATCAATCATGACCTTTATAGAATCAAATGTAACCAATAAATATTCATGCTCAATGGCTTGGTAATCAAATAGATCCAAATGCGCAATCAAAGTAAGATTAGACCAAAGGACATAAGTTCGAAAGAATCTTTTGTAGTCATGTGATAAACCAATGGTCAAGTGTCTTTTTCGGAAAAATCGATGAAAAACGACGATAGTCCAAACAATGAAAGAGGTGTTTTCACACTTTCAGTTGTGAAAATCGAATCGAAAACGGATTGCAATTGTCGCAAAAATGAAACAAATGTCTAGTAGCACAATGCGACGATGATTTGTCGTTAATGAGACAAGGGGTGTAGGCATCTTTTTTTAGAGTAATAAAAAAAATGAATTGGCTGCCAACAATAGACCGTTGCGATACTTGAGCACCATATGCCACTTAGAATATTTGATACCTAGCTTGGTGCAGAAGTTATGGAAGATATTTGTCAACTCGGGCACCACTTGGTCTCTTTCCTACCACAGTGTGGTCCATTTTATGTACAGGTTGTCATAACTTCCAATAGGGTAGTATTGTTTTTTAATAACATCCCTGAAGGACTCCTAGGTGATTGTGACTATAAAGAATGAGGTTTCCTCTGTTTCCTTTTGCTCACATAAATTTTCCCACCAATCTTTGACATGGGGGGTGACTTTGAGGAGCGCAAAAGTAATATTTTCTCTATTTGAGAAGTTATGGACAGAGAAATACCCTTCTAGTAGATTCAACCATTTGTCTACCACATCTGCATCTATTTGACCTTCAAATATAGGAATATCGAAGTTTATTTGTACCTTGAAGGGGGCGGTGCCTCTATTTGAGGAAGATGTGTCACATGTTGGTAGTCGTCGAAGGATTTGCACAAAACTATCCATCATCTCATTCCTTTGTTGCATGAGGGTTTCCTTGAGCAACATTTCAAATGGACCTCTTGTCTTGTCGTCTTTCTATTCTTCTTCCATGAGAAGTCATTTGGGCATTTTTTCCTCAAGAGAAACAAGCTCGAGACCCAATTCTTTGTACCTTGACCTATTTGGGGACATGCATTAAGAATGACAAAGAGCAGACCTCTGTGATACCACTGATCAAGAATATATTTGCAGAACAAATTGAATACAAATTATTATCAAAAGATGATTAACAGAAAATAACAAATATTCAATAAAACTAGTTTCTATTCAATAAGGAAATAAACTGGCACTGTAACATGTAGTGGAAACAAGTTTGATAGAATGGTGGTGGCTTATCTCTGAGAAGAGATCTGATGGTTGCACTCATTCACAAGAAGATGATTACAATGAGGCTCTAAAGAAATTTTTACAATAAACAGGAATGTCAAAATCCCTAGACATCCAAAAACCCTAACCCTAGGAGATGAAGTGCCAAAATTCATGTGGGCCCTGTTTGGGTATGTTAGTACATCAACTTCCCAGGGTCGTAAATTTTTCATACGATCTCAGTTTTAGGAGCACGATAGCCCATTGGAAAGGTCTATTCAAGGAATATACATTTTGTTTCTATATATCAAAGGTCATTTTGACTGTGGTGATCCCTAAAAAATGTTGTTTAGGGCCTCAAAACAACCCCGCGGGTCAGGGACACGAAAACTAGGGAAAAACTACCAAACTGGAAAATGTCCAAAAAGAGCTAGTTGGAATAGGTGGGAGGCCACCGAAATCCATATGGATCACTTGGAGAAAATATTCATGTCATCAAGGTATATGCCAATGCAATTGTCTCTCTCACCCACAAAAGCAATGTCCATAGATCTCTAAAAAGTTGCTCATGCATTTATCATACCAAAAGGCATCTTGTCGTACAGGAAAGTCCCCCATGGTGTTGTGAAGGTTATCTTTTCTCTGTGATCTAGATGCATGGCCACTTGGTTGTATCTTGAAAAACCATCCATATGGATATAATATTTTCCCCTACTATCTTCTGCAGTATATGATGCATCTTGGGCAGGGGGTAGTTATCCTTTAAAGAGAATTTATTCAGGTTCTTGAAGTCCACACCTAACCTTATTTCCCCACTCTTCTTTCTCAATGGAACTAAATTATGATCCCATTCATAGTACTTTAATGTTATAATAATATGGGCATCTAATAGCTTCCTCACCTCTTTCTTGATGGTAGGAAAAAGAAGAGGATCATCTTGTCTGAGCTTCTGTTTGAAAGGCTTAGTACCAGGTTTAAGAGGTATTCGATGTTGGATGGCATTGGTATCATAATTTTTTAGATCCTCGTATATCCATGTAAATACATCCATGTAGTCTTTAAAAAACTGCAAATAGTCTTCCCTATGATCAACATGGATATTTTTGGACAACTTAATATATTCAAGATCTTTTATGTCCCAATATTGTATTCCTCAATGCTATCATCTTTGGGAGGGACAATTGGGTTAACCGGTACATAGTTTTTATCAAACAATTCTTCTAAAGGTACCAGTCTTTTGGAAATGGAATTATTCTTAAGATGCAATAATTTATGCTCAACCATGTAATTGCTAAATTTAGGGATCTCTTCAGCCTTCTTCCCAATCTCCTATTTAGTTTCCTATTCATCATCTAAATCGACATGAGTAGTTGCAAACTCATCTATCACTTCCATGAACCTTTTGATTTGTTGATCGTCTTCAAAAACTTGCCAATATTTGATATTGCCAGGAATGGAAGGTATGTATCTCATCTTGATTTCATATTTAATTTGAGGGGTGGATGGAACTTTAAAGGAACTGGTAGCTACTGTTGAGGAATCATTTGGTTGATTAAACTCCCTCAAAACAACAAAAATATTGAAATCTACATAAAAATTATCAATCAGATCCCATACTTGATTTATGTAAGCTCTCATTCTTGGATGTCATGTTTGATAGGAACCTCTTACTTGTTGCATGACTATATTTGAATCTCCACATACCACTAGATTGGTGATTTGCATCTTTCTTGCTACCTCTAGGACTAAGATCAATGCTTCATATTCAACTATGTTATTTGTGGGCTCAAAGACAAGTTTGTAGGACAAATTGATTTCTTTATCGGTGGGAAAAATGAGCACTATGCCAACCTCAACCCCTTCTTTTGAGTATTCACCATCAATTTTTTTTTTCCATATACCATCCATTTCTTCTGCAGGGCTTACAACACGGTCTGCAAGCATTGGGGTTTTGTCGTACTATTCATTTATAGATAGGATACAACAACCTAGATCTTCATCAACAACATATATAGGATGATTCATAGGAATGACCACATACACAAAATTTGTTTCTCAATACAACCTTCTAAGGTCTCCTCCAAAAATTGGTACAATTGCATAAGTCATGTCCATTTGCATAGTTCCTCCCAATTTTTGTTCCCATGTTCTGGAAAGAGACATACCATAATTTGTTGGTACATCAACCAATACCATGTCCATCATAATGCTTTTAATAGGAAAATGGCCCAGGGTGACAACCATGTGTTAATCAACCCATAAAATTTAACTTTTCTGGCATCAAATGAATAGAGGTCATGATAAGGCCAATTAATTTTCAGTCCCAACTTTTCCATGACTACTTTGGGCATGGGATTGTGAGATTATCTAGAATAAAGCATACAATTATCTAACATTTTATCATGAATGTTGAAGGTAACATAGAAGGGTGCCATCGATTCTTCTTTTTCATCAATGTGGGGATGACAAACTATGGTAGGGGACTCATCTTGTACATTCAAAGTATCATGAACATTTATTGATACCTTGCCATGCATCATTTCTTCAATCTGTTTATGGTATGAGGGGTTTTTATCTAGGTCTACCAAAGGTACTGGAATCTTGATCTTGGAGAATTCACGTTTTATATTGAATGGTGAAACTAATTCCTCACTTTCTTTAGTTTTCTTTTTCCGTTTTAACATGCTCTGAAAATTCATCTATCTTGGGGGTGTCTAGGACTTCTTTAGATTTATATTTTGGCATTTTTGGACCAAATTTATTACCTTGAGATTGAGTATCTCTGACAACTAATATTTTCCTTGGCATGGGATCATACTTCTTATGTATCTCAGCCTAAAGTGCATCAACAAAAATCTTATATTGAATTGAGGGAAAGGATAACTCATAAAAAACGTATTCAATAGAAAGAAGACCTTCAAAATCAGGGAGTAATTCTTCTTTATATATGATTTAATGAATCAAAGGATATTTTGATTAGAAGGAAATAAATCCTATCCTGAGCGAGAGCGAGGATCCCTGGACCTACTACTTTTTCGTATCAGAAGGCCCTGACCTATAATAAAGATATTGTTCATTGAGGGTACACAATATTGAAGGGAATAAATAGTGTCCTAAAACTTATAAATTACATTAGGGTCAGGTTAGGGAAGGTAAGGTACAATCCAATAAGGTAAAGGAAGGTTATGGAAGGTAAGGGTAGGTCCTCAAGTAAGGTAAGTAAAGTGAGATCAAATATATACATTTATGGGACGTTCGTCGAATACACACTCATAATATTGATTTGTTGAAAGCCCATACCTAAGGTCATATGTAGACATGAAAATGTACATGAGAAAGGGTGAGGATTCAGGTTATTACCCCCAATAGGTTCATACCCTATTAGGATATTGGGGGTGAATGAATAATGTTGGCTTGAATTTCGAATTGCTCCCCTTTGTTGGGCTGAGGATAAAGAACCATCTTCATAGGATTCAATGACTCTTCATAATCATCTTGAGTTAGATGTATGAAATTATTATCATCATGAAGTAGGTGGACTTATTTTGTGTATTCATCATATCCCTCATCCACCACTTCTTTCATAAAATTTTTGTCATTGCTTGTTTTAACAGGGGCTTGAATGGTTTGTTCTTCATTTCTCCTCTCCCTTCTCATGAGTTATGGATTAGGAGGTATTCTAAATTGATTAGGGTTAGGATTTCTTATTCCTCCCTCTTGAGGATCTATGATTGTGCAACAATGCTCTATCTCAAATATGGAAATTTTATTTGTCAGATTCTTGATCAATCTAGACAAATCGTCTATATTGGCTTCTTGAGGATCTCTACTTGGGTTAGAAGTGCCACAAACCTCCTTGACCTTTTTCTTTTCTATCTAAAACTTTTTTTTCTTCATCTTTCTTGATGCAATCATATTTAATTTTATATCTATTTCATATTCTTGCTTTACTATCATGGTCATGGATCTTCGTTCTCCCAAAGTCATAAAAAACTTATCATCAAACGCCCGAACATATTTCACTTTGGTTGTTGGTTGTGATGGATTTATATCTGTAGGGACCTTGTTATAGATCTTATTAAATCTCATGTTAATGTCATCCACAATTTCATTTTATATTTTATCAAGTGATATAAATTCATTCAGGTAGCATACGCTAACCCTTTTTTCACCCCACTATCTCATAAAGGCAACTTCTAGAGCTGACCAACTATCAATTGAAGCAAAAAGTAACTCTTTGAACCATTTTATGACATCTTCCCCCAAATTTTGGACAAATAGCCACATGAATACACCATCATTCTCTACAAATTGGTCATTTTTGAAGTATCGAAAATAACTCATATGTTCCTCAACATAGCGATTTTTATCTCCATCAAATTTTAGTAGGTATTTCATGTAATTCTCAGGAGGTCATGGGTAATTTGGGGCAGATTCAATGGGGAAAATATGGAAGTGACCTAGCGATTTATAGGTGGCGGGGGAGGAGGTTGATTTCCCTCAGGTGTTTCTCCACCTAATACAACCATAAGGTTTTGCAGTATAATTTTATGGTCTTCAAAGGACATAAGATGAACATGAACTTTCAAAAAAGGACGATGGGAATAACTTCTTGCTTAAATTCTAAAGGATAATTTTGAAGATATATCAAAGGTTCTAGTGTAGATTTTAGAATAGAAATAGAATCTTCAAGAATATCAGTCAAACTTATAGATTCATCACTTTGAAGAAAAACATAAGGATAAAGTTTTGGATATGGGTTACCTGATAAAAAGGGGGTCTGGTGCACTTTGATATTCCTCAAGGTGACCAAATTTTATGGATTTGAATATGTTGGAACTTGTTATGGATCAGGATGAATTCTATTATGTCTTCTGGAAGAGACCATGTTATCCTTATGTGGGTTTACCAACTGAAATATTAACAACCATGTGCTCAAGGCTTGTTCACCGTCAAGTCTCAGATCTTATAAGGTTGTATCCCCAAGGAAGATTTCTTCAACTTACATCACCAACAATGACACCATTTTAAATGTTATCCCTTGAGATGTTCTTGGATGTCAATGGAATGATGTCGAGGCTCCCTATGGTCCAAGACTCAGGATGAATCTTAAATCCATATTTGCTGAAGAATAATTGTGCAATTTTGGGAAGTTTTTCCCTCTCTCTATCTTAAAACCAAAGACCTCAAATAGTGATCAACTCAAATGAAAAATGCTCTCAACTATCAAAGGCATTTTCCATGAGCGTTTTAGACATTCAAATTTAAAAGGGAGATGAAATGGTGAATTGGAGGAAAGAAAAAGATATAGATATAGGGCACTACAAAGAATGAATCTTGTAGCCTAGGTGAAATGAATATCATGTTGAGCAATGAAGAATTCAGTAGTTCCAACAAGTGTAGACAAATCAATAACATATTCTTCAAATAGTTAATATATTCATACATTCAAATACATGGAGGTATCCTCTTCATATCATTCAAATGCACAAATAAATGACAGGAAGTGGTCATACATTCAAAGGAAATCATTTCTATATCATAACTAGACATCAAACAATAACACTGAATAGGGTGAATATCCTGTTGTTTGAGATTTTATAAATGAAATATGATACAAGGGAAGAAAAAATGGGAGGAGATGCTTTACAAGAACACAAATACTATAAATAAAAATAACAAACTGAAACTTAAACGCAGGGGATGAATCTTTGATTGCATATTGTATTTATCAACTGACTATGGTCAAGGTTTTTTTGGTCAAACAAATATGGTTGCAAGAAACTCTTAAACTCTCCAAATTTTCTATGCTAGAAATGAGCGCCTTCAATATCTTGTATTCCTCTCACTCATGCCCTAAAAATGCTTCTTGAAACCACTTCCATCTTCTTGAGACTATTTCCATCTTCTTGAAACTGTTTCCAGCTTCTTGATTCTTAGATGGTTTTTCCTTTGGTCAAAATTAATTAATTTTACTTGTTGGGATATATTATAGAGAAATATCATGGAGTGGTTGGAAACCTTCCAGCCAGAATATCAATCACGCACAGCTCCTAAAAAATCCTTGCAATCATTTCTTTTGTTGGATGGGTACTCGAGATTGAATTTACAGAAATCGTTAGACTCAATCACCATTGGATATATCGCAATGGGTAATATCAACCATCAATTGAAGGTGCACCCATCGGAGCAATATTTCCAAGGCGCAAAATATATCAGTCACCATATTTCCTTGATTTAATCTAGACCACTAATCATGTCACACATGCCAAAGCGCTAGAGGATAAAATTTTAAATGGGACCCTGGAAAGGGAAAGTTGAAATCCAATCTTTATAGTCCATCGAAGATCCATAAAAAACTGAGGGTCATTTATCATACCTCTTTTGAATGAAAGAAAAGACTAGGGCATAAAATCATCTTGTTGATGTCACATTGGACACGTGGCATATTTCTGTTACCCCACACTAGTGATGATGTGGCATGGGAGCAAGACACATGCCACCTAGATTTGGAATTTTTACCCATGTATATGGTGGGTTCCACTTGTCCTCATGGAATTCTCTGATTGGATTAGATAGTGCCTCATCGACACACTGACATGATCATTGGACGACAGGCTTTAACACTCAAGAGAAAATATGGTTCATTGATTAGCTCCTCTTGAAGAAGGTCCAATGCAGATATGGACCTTCCATCACATGAGATTCTTTAGAGTGCTAGGGGTGTGGCTTCAAACAAGACTCCGAGAAGATGGATGAGAGGAAAGATATCAACCTTTTATCGGGGCAACGAGAGATTGGACGAGGACCATTGATTTCCCCATGTATGAAAGTGAAAAATGAAAAAAGTATGAAACTTTTCAGGCTGATGCCACCATGGACACGTGGTACCTTCTTATTATCCCATATTGGCACTGATGTGTTAGATAGGTGGGACAAGCGTCACCCAGATTTGAGGCTTTTACCCTTGCACGTTGTGGGTTTCACATGTCCATGTGGAAACTCTGGATTGGCCTTGACAACACCCTGTTGGATGGATGACGTGACAAATGGTTGAAAGTTTTGGTGTTTTGGAGTAGATATGGACTGTCAATTGGGGGCACACTTATTTAAATATGGACCGTCCATCGCATGATCCTCTTGAGAGTGTTTGAGGCTTGGATCCGAATGTGACTTCGAAGAGGAGACCTTGAAACCATGTATTGACCGTCAATCTTGGAAGCGAGCACACGATACTATCTGGGGCATCGGTCTTTCAGTGTCTAAAAAACTGTTGATTCTGTGCACTTAGGCTGTAGTCTTGTGATAAGACCCTAGGCTATATACTTAGCACATTTTTGGGTGTGAGAAGATCCTTTTGAGTCCTGATAAGCACTCGAGAGCTTGATTTTTCCTTATGCACACCAAGGCATGGATTTTCTTGCTATATAGGCTCCTCACATTCAACTTTCTACTGCTAACTCATGTGATCTTGGCCTTATAAACTCATATATCCTTCATTTTCTTGTAGGAACAAATACAATACTAATAGTAAGAAACAAATCCATAGGGATGGTAGAGGTTCAATCAAATTTCTACAGTCTTGAATATGCAATGTGGGATCATGAATAAACTACGCGGGAGGAATATTCACAAATTTTCATCAATTTTGAAGAAACTAAAAGCTAAAAAAGTAAGACTCCATTTTTTCTAGAACTAGAGTTCTAGAACCACATCTTAGAAATTATGGACACCTACATTGACAACCCTGATAAAAGAATGGTGCATCCTGATGGACTAAGATCAACGAAGAGGGTGCGTTATTTAGGTCAAAGGGTTGAGAAAAGCGAGAGATTATGGTTGGAACTGTTGTTGGAGTTGTAAAATTGCATAATTTTATTTTTCTAAGTATTGTGATGTAAATTGTATGTATTTTTTGGCATGGTTCTATGCATTAAGGATGATGCACAATTATATGTGAGGGGGAATGTAACATCCTTTGTATAATACCCAGTTTAATTGATGCATAATGTAGATATGAATGTGGCCATGACGAAACGATGTATATGCAAAATGTATTTTTTTAATTTTAGTAAAAAAATGTGATGTCAGTTGCTGGGGGATATGGACAGACATGTGGGATGCGTTTTCCACAAGAGAAGTGATTGTTTAAGAGGGGCCCAAGGGGGAAATTATTTATGGGTGTTAATTCAACCCACTTTTCTAAATTTTATTATCATTTGGGACAACCTTTTATTTTATGGTTGAGTGTATGATACCCCAATCATATACTTGTAAGAGGGTGGGTGTGAGAGTCAAATCCCAGAGTTATTGGAAACATGGGTCTGATAACAATAAGTTTCGGAAGGAGTGTGAGTTAAATTTTCTTGGGAAAAAAGAGGAAATTTGTATGGGCAGTTAAAGGCAATTTTACATTCATGTTTCTTAGCATGAACAGAAAGCAAAGATCAAGGAAGAAGAGCACAAGAGATGGAGCAAGAGGGTCGAGTGAATTTTGAAGTGTTTTGGAGTTGAAGACTGAACAAATAGGTTGTCAGGTATGAAGAGTGAACTCCTCGATGAATTGAAATGTAACAACAAGTGATTGTTGTTTTTTTATTGGTAGTTTTCTTGGCAATGAGTTCCTTTGAGTTCCCAATAATGAGATTCTCAGTTACCTATTTCAAATAGACCTTGATAAACAAATGGGATGCTCGATGGACTAAGTGTAGTGAAGGGATACATTCATTGGGTTGGGTAGGTCAAGAGGAAGAGAGATGGATGAATTTCGAGACAGTTGTAGGAGAATACTAGTGGGTTGTGGGATATTGAGTTGTGAGTGGACTATGAGAGGCACCCTGCTTTTGTGGATTCCTATCCCCAACTAAGGGATGAATTGCTATTGATATTTGGAATAAAAAGTCTAGGTTTGGGTGGAACATCCTTCCCAAGTAGCTGGTTGCACAACTATTTTAAAAAGATAAGTGTTTACTTGTTTTTTTGAGTTAAATATGAGCTCACTGTTGTGCATTTTACTCTGCAAATGAGAATTATGTATATGTTGTCGTGGATGTTTTATTAGTTGCATTCATGTTCATTTCAACATGTTGTAGCTTCATATAGTTATGCGTATGTAGATATGGTTATATCTGTGTATAATTCATAGCTGCTAAAATACAAGAAATTAGTTAGTAAATTTTTCAAATTTATGTGTACTTTGCATTGTAATTTTCCTCATTAAAGTTGGGAACGTTACAAATAAAGACTCTTTAGGATTTTCCATGACATGGGATCAAAACATCAATACAAATAGACTATAATACAACATCCTTTCAATCGAGAAATAATTACTACATAAGATAAATGTACATGAAGTTATATGTAGACGCTAACCTTAATACTTGTAGTTCCAACAAAGAAATACAATTCCTTTTTTTGAGATAATTACTAGGGAAATTGTGGTTAAATAATGCTATGGGATAAGAATGAATTACTTGTGCACCAACCTAGAACAACGAGTGGTATGAAATCTTTTCATTGGCACCCATGTGCCTTACATGATGCACACCAACCAAATTTTAGGAAATGATCGAGCATGATGACATAATCAAATTCCAACAGGTTTTCAAAATGAAAAATTGACCATTTGATAAGCTCCATGTGAACACTATAGTATAGATGCATGTACCATACAAATTCTTCCTTTGCTTGGACTTTCATCCCCTTACCCCTTTACAAATGATGTAAAGATTGTGGAAACTTTCCTATTGGTTAACTTCACCCTCTATACCCTAAGTTTGGTTGAGTAAGTATCTCTAAGTTTCCTAATAATAATATCTCTATGTATCTCTATGTTTGCTAACAATACTCTTTCCAAGGCTTTAGGTGCTTTAATACCTTTGCTCTAAAGAGTTATATGATTTCTCTCCCACCATGCTTTCATTAGGTTAACCTCACCCTCGATACCCTAAGTTTGGTTGAGCAAGTATATCTAAGTTTACTAATAATGATGTTTCTATGTTTGCTAATAATACTCTTTCCAAGGCTCTAGGTACTTTAATACCTTTGCTCTTAAGAATTATATGATTTCTCTTCCACCATTCTTTCAATAGATTAACCTCACCATCTATACCCTAATTTTAGTTGAAAAAGTATCTTTAAGTTGCTAATAATAGTATCTCTATGTTTACTCATAATACTCCTTCCAAGGCTCCCAAGGCTCTAAGTTCTTTAATACCTTTGCTCTTAAAAGTTATAAGATTTCTCTCCCACGATGATTTCATAATGAAGACCATGTTCCGAATTGACTTTAATCTTTCATAATGGACCATGTTCCAAATTCACTTTCCAAGGTCCCAACCACACACCCAATCACAAACTCTATTTGGGTGACACCAATCTATTCCAAACATGCTGAAATTTTCGCCAAAAATCTACCAAAACTACAATTAAATGGCAAAAATCTACCGAGATTAAATAGCAAGTGGTGGCAAATTCATTATTAAAGTTATTATTCGTGAATATATTAATACCTTGCTTGAACCCCAAGTTTCCTAAACGGCTCTACCTTCTAGGTGTCCGTTATCCCTGTTTGGTACCTTGGAAACGTGCGCATTAAAATTATAATTAATTCAACTTTTATTACGTTTCCAAAACATAGGAAATCTACCCAACATTACCAGACTTGTTTAATAGCGGGAATATATTCTTAAAATCCAATTATTATCATTAACCAATATTAATCCAATTATTATGGTAATTTAGTGTTATATTAAAGTGGAAAAAGTAAAATTTTTAGCTAAATACTTTAAAGATGAAAGTGAAAATGATAATTATTGTTAAATGTTTTTAGAGTTGTGAGGAATGATTATTATCATCTCTAACAATGATCAATTTCCATAATGATATGAATAAAAACTCATAATAAATATATTGTAATGGTTTCTAGTCTATATATATTGAAAAATTATCTTTGATTCAAAATTAAACAACATAACAAGTGTTATTTCCTAGAAAAATAACAATTTAAAAACAATTTAGATATAATCATTGAAATGAAAATACTAACTAATTTACCAATTTAATCTTCTCTCTAATACTTTGTAAGTGAATTTATAAGTTCTCTCTAATATTTTGTCAGTGAATTTATAAGTTGTGGAAAATTGAAATTCCTCTCGGAAAACATGTATAATATCGAAAAAGTAACAAACAGTTGGTATCCTCACGGCAAACCCTGAAAGTCGAGCAAACCCTACAAATCGAGCCTTTGCACCGGACACGAATCTTCGATCTCCTCCATTCCATAGCCAAGAAGTGCTGATCTGACTGTTGCATATTGAGCCCGTCCTCTGGTTCGGGGCCGTGAATTCGAATGGCTGGAGAAATTGATCCAAGGTGTCGTTCTACGCGCAGTCAATGCGAAAAGAAGCCACGTACCATTACTGCACTATTATTTCTTCTCCTCCTGGTGCTGCT